>SKCR01010211.1:0-23024 GCA_019454045.1 Zanthoxylum bungeanum | reverse complement strand
AATTGAAGGCTTGATTCGATCTTTCTTGGGCAGTTCCAAGCTTTCAACTGGCGTGTCACTTTGAATCGGAATGGTTTGTCAAGGTAATTGATACATTCCATTCCAGGATTTCAGCATCTAGCTCACTGTCAGTCATGTTGGTGATACAAGCTTCAAGTGTATCTGTGGGATTTGGCTCAGTATTTTGAACGATACTTTCAACAACATCAACCTCTGAAACATTCTTCTTCCTTTTCATCGCTCAGGAATTTCATGGCTTTGAAAACATTAAAGGTCACTTCTTGGTCCTGCACTTTCATGGTTAGTTCTCCTTTTTTTCACATCAATCACAGTTTTACCTATAGCCAGTAATGGTCTACCAAGAATGATAGGTATTTCTTTGTCTTCTTCCATGTCAAGGATGATGAAATCTGCTGGGAGAATTAGTTTGTCTACTTTTACCAGCACATCTTCAACAACACCTCTTGGAAATGCAAGTGTTCGGTCCGCAAGTTGCAATGAAACTGAGGTAGGCATTGCTTCTCCAATCTACAGTTTCCTGTAAATAGAAAAAGGCATCAAGTTAACACTGGCTCCTAAATCACATATAAGCCTTACCGATGTAATGTTCTCCAATGGTGCATGGAACTGTGAAACTGCCAGGATCTTTCAACTTCGTGGAAGTTTCCTCTGAATAATGGCGCTGCATTCTTCCGTTAATGCTACTGTTTTTTCTCTCCCAATCTCCTGTTTTCGTGAAAGAATATCTTTCATGAATTTTACATAGCTGGGCATTTCTTCCAAGGCTTCTGCAAATGGAATGTTGATATGCAGCTTTTGAATACCTCCAAGAAACGAGCAAACTGCTTGTCCAGTTTGTTTTTCTGAAGTCGCTGAGGAAAAGGTGGAGGTGGAATGATCCGATCTTTTCTTCTTTTTCCTTTGCTTCTTGCTTCTTTTTCCTCCATCTGTGGAACTGCATATTTTGGAATTTCCTCAATTGTTACCTTGATCCCTACATCTTTGTTGATCTCAGTACCGCTTTTCAAAGTAATGGCTTGAATTTGCTCCTTTCCTCGGTCCTTCCTTGGTTTTGGATTGGTTCTGTGTTGCTGGGAAGATTTCCTGGTGGTCTGTAACTCTGAGCATTGGCCAGTTGGCCGATTTGATTCTCCAGTGCTTTAATAGAAGCTGATTGGCTCTGAATCATAGCATCGTACTTTTTTACTGAGCCAGCACTTCTGCTATTCCTGGTTCATTTGTCTGCTCCTGGCCTTTGTTTTGTTGCTGAAATCCAGGTGGTGAATAATTCTGCTGAAATCCAGGTGGTGGATTGTTCTTTTGCCCTGAATGTTACTCCATGAAAAATTAGGATGATTCCTCCACCCTGGGTTGTAGGTGTTGGAATATGGATTGTTCCCCTGTCTGTTGAAATTATTGACATAATTCACAGTTTCTTCAAGTTGGTTTGGTTTGGTGCTCGTCCTATGGTGAACTTGTGGATCCAGTGGTAAAAGTCTCCATGAATTTGCATATCTGATCCCTTGGTATTGACTGCTGTATTGACTCACTTTCATAAATTCCTGCAATTCTTTGGATCATGCTCCTTTCTGTTGGCCACAAGGAATGTTGTTGGCCATTTCTTCAATTAGGTCCCAAGCTTGATCTTCTCCTTTTGCCATCAGGGCTCCTCCACAGCAGCCATCGATTGTGGTTCTCATTATTCCAGAAAGTCCATTATAGAAAGTTTGGACTTGAAGCCATTTTGGAATCTCATGATGAGGACATTTCCGGAGTAAATCTTTGTACCTCTCCCAAGCTTCGTAGAGAGTTTCCGAGTCTTGTTGTTCAAAGGATGTGATGTCGTTTCTCAGTTTTCCAGTTCTGGCTGGTGGAAAATACTTTGCAAGAAATTTGGTAGCTAAGGTGTTCCAATTTGTGATGGAACCTGCTGGTAGTGAATGTAGCCAAGCTTTAGCTCTGTCCTTCAAGGAGTATGGAAAAATACGCAGTCTAATTGCTTCTTCAGCCTCTCGGTTGTAATTGAAAGTGCCGCAAACTTCCAGGAAGTTGCTGATGTGGGTATTAGGGTCTTCAATTGCATTTCCTCTAAACTGAACTGACTGCTGAATCATCTGAATGCATGTTTTGATGTCACCCGCATTTGCTGGTAAATGAGCAAGTACAATACAAGAAATGAGTCTGTCAACCACCGAATGGTTCGTCTCGAATGGGAATTGGTGGTGCAACATTCAAAGGTTCAGGTTCCATGTTGATTAAAGCTTCTTGGCCTTCTCGCCGTTCCCTTCTCAACTGTCTGATGGTTCTTTCAATTTCCGGGTCAAGCGGTCGAAGTTCAAAGCTTCTGGTTCGTCTCATAAAGTTTCTGAGAACCTGAAACACAAGAAATAAAAACAATAAGTAAAAAGAAAATTAGATACAAGTAACTGTATCTAACATTAAAACTAATAGTGATAGATAAATAAGTCCCCGGCAACGGCGCCAAAAACTTGATCGGTGTAAACACACACGTATAACGCAAGCGCACGTATCGTTCAAGTAGTATAAAAATATCGATCCCACGAGGACTTAATATCTAATCTATTAATTTTATGAGGTCAAATGATTACTAATATCTAACAGTTTGTTTGATTGATTTGAAATGGCGACGATTCTAAATTTAAAGACAAATAATTAAAATTGTACGAAAGTAAGTTTTAAGAAAATTCAATATTAAAAACATCTAGGTTGTGAATATTTTCAATATTATTTAAAGATGAAGTGGTTATCCTATAGTTGGGTAATATATTGATTTATTAACCTAGAACACTAAATTATGTGAAAGCCTCTTCCGATGGTCAATTACAAATACCTAGTATAATCCAATTGAACCATATGTCTATGTCAACTAAATTACCTAGATTCATTAAGATTAAGTTCCAATAAGGCTACCCCCGCCCGACAGGTATATTCCTATCCTGTAAGGAATCTATTAAAAGAGTTATATATCCTAAGGAAGATCGTGGGCTATTGAGTCTAAGGTCTAAACTTAAAATCCCTATGTCTAGTTCATTTTAAGTTTACTAATCAATTTTATTAATGGCCAGTAATAAAAAGCATTAAGATTAAGACTCAATAAATAAATCTTTATATACCCAAACTATAATCTAACTCTTATAAACCAGTGATATTGAAATTCATCACAACCCTAGATAACTAACTTAGTTATGACACATGGCTAGGGCTAGTAAACTTAAAAGTAAAAGCCATAAAGTAAAAATGCGAAATAGTAAATGCGGTAAAGTAAATACTGAAAAGTAAATAAAATAAAATGCTAAGATAAAAGGAATACTTTTACTATTTACTATTTTAGATATCTCCCATAAATAATATATAAACTTGTGATAATATTACTAACCAGCCATATAGGCGGTAACCTGATTAATTCAAATTAAGTCCGACCAGCCATAAAGGCGGTATGATTTGTCCATGAACCTGCCATATAGGCGGTATAAATTTAATTATCAACCAGCCATAAATGCGGTATCCTGGATTAGTCAGTGTTAAAAACAATTTAAATTTAATAGCCAACCGACCAATATGGCGGTATCCGTATTAAGTCAAATTTTAATAGTAAATATATTATATTTAAGGGAGATTAATCTAAATAGTAACAGTAAAAAGAATTACCTTTCACCTTAGCAAGGAGAAGTTACCTCATCATGGTTGAATAGTAAAACTGAAACAGTAAAAACAAGATAAATTACTATTACTATTACTATTACAGAAAGTAATACTATTACAAAATGTAATTAATTACAAAACTTAAATTAAAAGAGATTAGAGAGAGAAACTCCCGATTTTACATCAAAGAAAATGAGAGAGAATGTGCAACTAAAACTGAAATGGCGGCCTCATTTTATAGGCAAATTTTGGCCCAGCGTCGCGACGCCCAAAATGCACTAGCGTCGCGACGCTGGCAACAGTCCAAACGGAGTCCACGTGGATTGACCACGCGTCTGTCGGCAGCAATAATTGAGACACGTGTCATGCTCTGGGTGGCTGGCAATGCGGTCCATGAAATCCTGCCACGTGTCACTTGTGATTGGGTGGAAATTCGGTCCAATAGAATGTTGACACGTGGCGCGCTCTGGTTCATCGATTATTCAGTCCAATAAGAAGAGGACATGTGGCAACGCGCTTTTTGGGTGGTCCAATGAGGTGATGACACGTGGCATGAGGCGCATGTTAGCAAGATCCGGCGCACGTTAGCAAGTCCAACCTATCAGATTTTGACACGTGGCTGACGGCGCATGTTAGCACATTCGGCGCATCCTGGGCGTCGCGACGCGCAAGGCTTCAGCGTCGCGACGCTGAAAAGATGAAAATATCCCTGAAGACGCATTTTTGTCCGTTTTTGCCCCAAATTGCCTCAAGTGCTTTCCAAACTTTATTTATCTGTAAAATAACAACAAAACACATTAAAACGTTCATAAAACTCGAGAAACAATACAAAACATTAGGCTAAATGAGTGGGAAATAGTGATATGAATACCACTCATCAATTACCCCAGAAAAGGGAAAAAATAAATCAAGAAAACAAAATTCCAGATGGGGAATTGATGTGATCTTATTAGAAGTGTGTAGTAAAGAATGTAAAACACACAAAACAGATTACAGAGAGTGTCTTATTGAAACATTTGATATGGAGATGGAGATAGCTATTGAAAGCGAGATTGAAAGTTGTTGTTGTTAAAGTGAAAACAGTAGAGAGCATTCGATGATATCAATATTAAGTGTTACATGTAAAAGTGTGTGAGAGAGAGTGACAGCGAGAGATGAGAGAGTGGTAGCGAGAGGCGAGAGCCGAGAGAGAGAGAGAGAAACAGCGAGAGATGAGAGAACTCAACGGAGCGGCGGCAGCAAGAGAGAGTTAATATTGAGTAGTCTTTCACAGTGAGAGATGAGAGAATAGTGATGAGCGGCAGCGAGAGAGATAGATAGATGAGTGGCTTAGGAAAAATCTAGGGTTTTTTTTTAATTATAACGGTACGATTCGGTTTAACAGGTACGGTTCGGATTAGCACCTGAACCGAACCGTAAACCGTTTGGAGTGGGCCAATCCGAACCGCAAAACAAACCGTTGGAAAAAAAACCGTAAATTCGGTCTGGTTTGGTTCGGTTTGCGGTCTGGTTCGGTTCGGTCGGTTTTTTTTGCCCACCCCTAATATTCTATGTTGTTGAGATTAGGCAATGGTTCATATGCATTGTGTTAGATTTGAAATGAGTTAATAATATTGATCATAGTCAGAAAGTCAGAGGATCAGATGAATAAGTCAGCATTTTCCCTGCCGGTAGCATCTCCCGGAGAGGGATGTTACATAGCTATTGAATGAAATTTTTGAGTGTAACTATCTTTTACCAAACTTCAGTTATATGTGATTTTATAAAATTTTGGGATGCAAATGTTGATTTTCAAAATAAGAGGATATGTTTATCTATTTTACTAAACTTTGGGAGTCTATATATCATTTTCCTAATTTATTTATTCAAATAGATGGATTCACTTTTTTTTTTTAGGTTTTGCCGCCCTATCTCTCTCAATTACATTCCAATTTAAATTTTTGACTTAAATTTAGAAATCAAAATTTAATCATTCATCATTTAAATCAATCAAATAATTGATATTCAAAATCAAAATATCATTAATGATATCAATTCATCCTCCATTAGATTACATAATATCAATGATTTAAATTTTGATATCTATATTTAAAAATAAAAAAATTATTGTAATATTTAGACACCGGTCTGCAGTTTGGTTAGTTCCGAACCAGAACCGAACCGAACGGTTCTCGGTTCCACGAGCGTGGAACTGTAACCGTAATCGGAACCGAAACCGAACCGTTAGGTTCCGGTTCTACTTCCATTCGTTTTTTTTTTTTACTTTATTGCAAATAAAAAATTGAGATTGATAAATTTATATAATTTAAAATTATGAATTTGATTTATATAATAACTTACATTACATAATTACATTAAATTACAAATAAAATTCTTATCTAAAAAAAAGTTAAATTAAAGAGGTTGAACTTAAATTTTTAAAAACTTAAGTTGCCTACGTATCCTCCAGGGGTGAGAGGAATCAAGTTCACGTAGTTCCATTACATTTTAAAATATATTTCCCCATTGTAATTTTACAATTATTTAAATATTTAATTATCAATCATCATCAGTGCTTGTTGATCCTTCAGCTCCAGTTCCGCTTGCACTTGCAGATGCATTATCAAACAAGTCTTCAAATTCATCAGGGGCATCTTCTTGTTGCCTCAGATCAGCTCAGGTCCAATCATCCACACACGTTGTTGCTTTTAGAGTGCTTGGATGTAATGAAGACCGTCTGACTTCCAATATATTGCCTCCCATGCTCAAGGCTTGCTCAACTGCAACGGTGGAAACATGTGCTGCCAATATCTCTTTAGCAATAATTGATAATACATGATATATATTTTGATGTCGGTTCCACCATTCAAGGATTTGAAAATTATAACTAACTAAACTTTCAGTTGAAAACTCAAAATTTGTAGATAAATAATTATCTAATTCCGGGTTATTAGTCGTGTTATCCCTATGTTTTTTTTATTTCATTGTAATAACCAACGATCACCTGTGCTAAGTATTGATTGCATTACGGCCGTTTCGCTACTACTAGATTGTCCTACTGATTGCAAGTTATATCTTCTAACATAATCATTAAATAACTTTATTAAGTCAATTTTTATTTTAGCTATTATTCTTCAAATATCAATTTCATCTAATATTCTTAAATATCCATATTAAGCGGGTAAAGCACTATTCAAACCTTCTAATTTAAATCTAGGATCAAAAACAGTAGCAATAAGATAAAGTAAAGG
This sequence comes from Zanthoxylum bungeanum, assembly GCA_019454045.1. Lineage (NCBI taxonomy): Eukaryota > Viridiplantae > Streptophyta > Magnoliopsida > Sapindales > Rutaceae > Zanthoxylum > Zanthoxylum bungeanum. Next base: position 16,131 of record SKCR01010211.1, on the reverse strand, counting down.
AATGTCTTTAAAATAATGCAACCATTTTCGTTTCATAACATTAAGATCACGACTATCAACATGCTCATCGAGAGTACCAACAATATTCAAACTTTCAAGAATAAATAAATGTGTTGTATGATAATAAACTCCACTAAAAATTTGTGTAGCATCATTAAACACTTTTAAAATCTGTAAATTGTTTTCACAAATTTCCCATTGACTAGGAAAAAGTGTGATATGTTGAACATGTTGAGAAAAAAAAATACATAATGCATCTTTGTATTGCAAAGCTTGACATAAAAGAAAATAAGTTGAATTCCAATGTGTTGGAACATCTCGTGAAAATTTTATCGGTTTAATACCATTAAATTTACAAAACTTGGCCCATTATTTCCTAACTTGAGAATATGACCAAATACAATTAAGTGTTTTTTTAGTAGGATCAATAAAAAGTGATAATTTTCCAAACCATCTTGAACACATAAATTAAGGACATGACATGTGCAACGAACATGGAAAAACGATCTTCTAAATTTGGTTCGCATATTTGTATTAAATCAGTGATTGATGCTGTATTTTGCAGATGCATTATCAAATCCAACTGTTAAAATTTTACCTAATGAACCATATTCATAAAAAATACTTTTAATCATTCTATAAATATTTTGTGCAGTATGTTGTTCATCAAAACTCTAAATGCAATAAGTTGTTTTTACATGTTTCATGATACATCAATCCAATGACAGTCACACCCATGTATGAGTGTGTTCGCCAATGGTCACTCCAATATCAAAACAATAGATAGACGCCATTTAATATCTCTAAATGTTTCATTTAAAATAATTTTACCATCTTTGTATAATTTAAAACTTTGACATTTTGATGTATTTCTAGTCATTCTACATGCAGCAGGATTTAAAACATTTTGAACAAAATTAGTAAAAATAATTTTTCACCAAAACTTAAAGAAAGATGTGCCATACAAGTTAATTTAGTAAATTCTTCTCTATTTTTAGCATCAGAATATTTAAATAAATCTAAAGCATTTGTCCTCTACTAGATGATGTGTACCTGGCCATTTGAGTTTGCGTCGTATCAAGTCCAAGTTCAACCGCATGATGTCTTTCTAGGTGCTTGATCATATTGCCGTATCCACCAGAAAATTTGTAAGAAAACCCCACAAAGGTTGCATACTACTCTTGAACCTTCATTAGTATCTTCTAAATGAAAATGAATTTTGAAAATATTTGAGGAACGAACTTAACTTCTCTTCTCCGTGAACCGATACTAGGGCCGCTCTCTTGGATTGACACAATTTGACAGTTTGTTGTTAGATGAACTTGTCATTTGTTGTTTAAGAAATTTTAAAGAATTAGATAATTGAGAATGAGAGAATTATAGGAATTGAGAGAAATGAGAAATTGGTGTATTGAAATAATGAAAAATGACCCATATTTATATATTTTTAGAATATTTTTGTGATACCTAAAATGCCCCTAAAATTAGCCATTTTATTACTGTTATTAGGGGTACTTTTGGAATTCCCTAAATTTCTTTTTTTTTTTATGGGCGTTGGGGGCAGAGAGCCCAACGTACGACCCCTGCCCACCCATCCCAATGGCTAGTACGGCTAGTAGCCGTTGGCGGGGCGGTTGGAACCCCTAGGGTGTTGGACAATTATGACCCATAGCGTCACTATTTGTAAAGACATTGTGGTTTTGGTACAAATTAACTATGTACAATGGAAATTGCATTTTCATTTTGTAATTTGATTACTTAAATATATAAATGATAAAAGTCCCTTATGATTAGTTCCGGATTATTAGATATGAGACAATATCAATCCATAAAGGTTTAAATCATTAAAATATCCCTAGTCGTTAGTATTATCGAGACTGGACATCGATAATGCGGAATAAACTAGTATTGTACTTGTGCGTGTTATGAAGCGTAATAGCATAGTTCTCATATTTTAAGTATTTGATACTTATGCAAGTGTGATAGGAGGTTGTGTTTACCGATGGTACGGAAACATCTTCGCTTTGGATAGACCCCGCAGAATCCCATTGGTAGTATGACTATGTGTCTATGGGAATCTGCATCAGGGTAGGTGTATTTGGTCTTAACCTGAGACTTGCATCCCTAGTACTTGCGACAATCAATACGCTTTGGTTTTGGTCATCCAGGACATTAACAGGTTTTTTGTACGCCTCTTCTGGGTTTATTGAGAATCGTAGTGTATTAGGTGTGATGTCAAGATGGAAGTATCACTTCAGTCATATGGAGATGATGATCACGCAAGGATACAAACTGGTACTCTAATGGGTTGCAACCATCGGGATAATATGACAAGGTCATGATTATCCGATTAAAGAGACTAGTTGCTTGTGATCCGATATATGCTTCGTACGGGGCAGACACTATTCTGCCCCAGACCTTGCATGTGATCATCATCTCATGCATAGTAAATTAATTTAGATTAATTCGCAAGCGACGTGAATAGTAATTTTACTAGGCACAATTATTTAATTAAATTTGATTTAATTACGTCGCAACGGAAAAATCGTTAATTCGGAATTAACGAACCCGAGCTTGGGATGTGTTGCAGGCCAACTCGGATTTTGAATCAAGGGGGGCCCATATGTCACATCACTAGTCACATCACTTGTCACTTTATTCACTTTTTGGTGATGGAAGTAAGTGAGACTTTTGAGATTACTTGTTTCTTACACAAGTTGAAAGGTGAATGACTTATTACCAATATTTGGTATATCATCATTTTGATTTTTGAAATAAAAAAATAAGTCAACATAACTTCATCTTTCCTCTCTCTCTCATTCACGATTTTTCATTCTCTCCCTCTCTCTTTGGCTTGGCCGAAACACACTAAAGGAGAAGAAAAATTGTGGCAATTTTCTAAGTGCTAGCACACCAAATGAATCATATAAGGTGATAGGGAAACCATCCCAAGAGATTGGAATCAAGATCAAAGCTTTGGAGCTTGGATTAAACATTCAAAGAGGAGCTTGGAGGAACTTCTTAAAGCAAAATTTTTGTTATCAACGCATCCTATATCTGATCAAAGTGAGTTTATTTCCGCTACTTCTCCGTTATGTATTCACATGTTTTTATGCTTGAATTGATCTTGGGAACACCTTAGAAACCTCAACAATGGTATCCGAGCCTATTTGAGCATGAATTGATTAGGGTTTAATAAAATACTAAAATTTGGGTAAATTTGATTTGAGCATGATTTAACCAATTGTTTGTTTGAGTATGCTTTATATGGATAACTTTAGTTATATATGATCAAATTGATGAAAAACTAATTGGATTAATTTTCCCCAATTGGGTATGTTTGCTGATGTAGTTAAACCCTAGGTCATGGTGATTTTGTTTTTTTGAATCATTGGATGTGTTTAAAAAGACATGGGATATATGGATTTATGATTTAAATTGGATTGAAATCGAAATCGGATATAAATCCTACATTGCCATGACCATCAAAGCATGAAAATGACTTGATTTTTGTTTTAATAATGTTGGACATGTATTGATTATGAATAAGCAAGATTAATTGATTAGATTAGTATTTTTGGAAATTTTAATTTAAATAGTTAATCATGGCTAAACACTTTATTAATTAAATTGAGAATTTTGGAAAATTAGAATTTAATTTTGGGCTTATTTGGAATTGGGCTTAAAATGTGTGTTTGGGCCTAATCGGCTTGGTTGGGCAAAGTTGGTTTAGGACAATTGGATTGGATCCAATTGGGCATAAACCATTCCATTAAGTCCAAACATAAAAATGGGCCTTTAAATATTTAATTGGGCCTAATGGGCCAAAATTGATTTCTTGGCAAATAGGGTGATTCCTTAATTGGGCCTTGGTATTGGGTTTGACCCATATTGACCAAAGCCCATGCCTTAAGAAATTAATTGAAAGCCCATTGGACTTTAATTAAATAAACATTAGATGTTATTGGGCTTTGAGACCCATTAAAATTAGATTTAGAATCTAAGTCGTAAGGCGCATTAAAAGGTGTAATATTTAATTTGGAATTAAATATAGAATTAGTATTGAATACAAATTAAATTAGATTTAAATTGTAGTTCGATATAATTTAAGAATTCATACTTTGAGTACTTATTCTAAATGAGTTGGACTCGCGCAAATCAAATCGTTGTTTGAACATTGGATGATCACTTTATTCAAATATTAATTAATTGGATTAGATTGATTGAATAACATGATTTGTGTGAATACATGGATGTGTTGTATAATAATGTATATCAGATGGATATTAGAAGGGAAATGGCAATTTTGGAAATTGCTGTAAATTTAGAATTTATTAAATTGGACCTGCGTGTCCAGTCTTATCTCTCGATTCTTTGTAATTCTCTTCCACCTAATTCCCCTCATGTTAATGAGGTTTTTCTTTATTGTATTATGTAATTGGGTCGAAGTTAGAATAGTGCTAGCCGGGGAGAGGAAAGAGAGTGATTTGTTTTAGGAACAATCTGTGAGATATCCATCCGCATATCATTTTTAATTTATTTTTCGCGCCTTATTATGCTTTTAGAATGCATGCTTAAGGGTGAATATGAGACCTAATCAAAGATAATAAATTGGTTGCCAATTTACGCGAAAAAACCCTCAACAAATATTAAATGTTTTCCTTCCATTGAATGATTCATTCTCAAGATCCAAGATTGACACTGGTTTTTTGGCAAAAGTCAAGACCTTTGTCCATCGCGGATGTGTTTGAATCATGAAGGCTTTGTTCCATATCCTATGTCTTCTCCAAGTTGTGATTTGTTGGCCAAAGTCAAGATCACTTCTTGTCCATCGACATCGATTACGAAGCTTTCTAAAGTCAATGGGTTCCCTTAACTGGAATCATTAAGCTTGTTGTGCCAAGCCAAGGCTTAGTTGATTCAGAGGAAAAAGGTTAGGAAAACATATTGGATATATTGGCATATATATTATATATGTTTCGGACTTGGAGGTCCACCTACCGGATCTAGGAATTGGATGAGATCCGATTGTTCTTAGAGATCTACCTAGTTAAATATCATACAACTTGTTGGCCAAAGTCAAGGTTGTGTGTTATTTAACGGGATCCTAGCCCACTAGGAAACTAGGTTTCCCGAGTACTCAACAGAGAGTTAGAGGCTCGCCGAAAAATAGTGGGAGGCCAGTATTGAATTTGAAATTTCGTTCAAATACTTGGCTTTACGCGCTTTCAAATTATTTTGTCAATTATGAATATTTATTAGTTGGACTAATATTTTATTATTTTTTCTTGTAACAGTTAGAATGTACCCATACATCGTTTGTAGGACACAAAAATTGGCGACGCTGTCCCCAGGTTCGCGACTGGTTGGGAGTACGGAATAGGGTTTTTGAAGGCTTGCTGTGAATGGCTTGTGGTGTGAAGGAGGGCAATATTGCGTGAGGCAGCGAGTGGAGTTGGGGCAGTAATGTGAGTGGCTTGTGGTGTGAAGTTAGGCTTATTTTCTTTGTGTTTTCATTTTTTGAGAATGAGCTAGCAGTCCTAATGTTGGTGAAGGCTTCTTTTTATAGGCAAAGGTTAGGGTTTACCTTGCATGGGAAGGAACGAGATCATGCAATCAATGGTGATTCTCCTAATTAGCATATCACAAGGAAAGTACCTACTTAATTTAGGGAGGTGATTTGTTTAAATTTGATTCGATTTCTTTTAATTATGAATGTGATTTATCTTGATTTTATTTAATTTAATTTGATTTAATTTAATAATTGACATGTGTTTTAAATGTTTTAATTATTATTGGATGTGATTTGATAGGCTTGGCTTATTTTGGTGGGCTTGGTGTATGGTTTGGTGGTGTGTGGGCTTGGTGTGTGTCTTGCGTGGTTTGGGTCAAGGATGTGTTTTAAAACAGAGGTCCAACAAGCAAACCCGAAGCTAAACAAGCGAATTAAATCCAACAAGGTGTCAATTTCTGACTCTTTCCCTTCCGACATCCGTTTCCCGTGACTTCCACGATTTAAGAGGTAGTGTCTCCGTGTGACTCATCATCGGGACTTATATGCAAAAATGCAGTGCCTACAATCGTTAATTGAATAGTTTACTATTGCAATTAAGATGACAGGAAAGTTTAAGTATTAAGATATTATCATGGGCGACGATGTCTTTAATGGCACAAACTTTCAAGACTGGGACATGAATCTCAGATTGTCCTGGGATCCCGAGAAGTTGATCTACACTATAGAGAACCTCTTGGGCCTAGCCTAGATCTGATCAGATAATTGAGCTAGAGCTTTGGAAGACTCATAGCGATGACAACTTCACTGCTCAATCATGGGCGAGACTCAATAATATTCTGTCGTCAAAACAAGGGATTGGATCCCTAAAATATGATGGCGAAGTTTCATGATCTTCATCGATCTAATCTTAGATCGTAGAGCTATGAGTTACAGAAGAAGCTATTTCGTGCTCGCATGTCAGGGGGTACATCTGTTGAGGACCATATGTCACAAATGATTGCTTACATTGAGCAGCTGAGACTGATGGCCATTGTCTTTGAGGCTGAGACTTCTATAGATTTGATCTTACAGTCTTTGCCAGACACTTGGAGTGGGTTAATCATGAACTACAATATGATGAACCAAGACCAAACTCTTGGAGAGTTGATGTCCACACTGCGCGAAGCAGAAAAAGAGCTACTAAAAGGCAAGAAGTGTGAGGCGCACTTCGCTTCAACATCTCAGACACCGAGGGCTTGGCCCAATGCGACTGGAGGTGTAAAGAAGAAGAAGAAGAAAGGCAAGGACAAATCGTCAAAACCTTCTGGGAAGGGTAAGGACAAATCCCAAGATGTATGTCTGCAGTGCGGGAAGCGGGGTCACTAGAAGCGTGACTACCGCGAGTACAAGCACACATGAAGGAAATCAAGCGGGCAAGACACCGGCTTCATTCAGGTATGTTTGTTATAGAAATAACATGTCTACTACTAGTTTTTAAAATTTGATTTTTGATTCCGGTTGCTCATATATGTACTGATGTGCAGGATCTGCAAATTAGCAGGAGACTGGCCTCAGGAGAGATTGACCTCCGCATTGGAAATGGGACACGAGTCGCCGTTTTGGCTGTTGGCACTTTTGTTTTGAACTGCCATCGGGGCATGTACTTAAACTTTCAGACTGTTTATTATGTACCTAGTTTGACTAGGAATATTATTTCTATATCTATGTTAGCCCAATGTGGGTATAATTTTGTATTTAGAAACACTGGGTGTTTTTAATGTATAAAAATGATATGGAGATTTGCACTGCTGATGTAAATAATGGTCTTTATATTTTGAATATAAAATCAATCTCAAACATATAATGTAACAAACAAAAGGCTTAAACTAAGTAACAAAGATGAAACTTATATGTGGCATTATCGTCTGGGACACATTATTAAGACTCACATATCCACACTTTCGAAGGGTGGGTACTTGGATGGATTTGATCGAAATTCATATGACGTCTGTGAATCTTATTTATTAGGCAAAATGCCTAAATCATCTTTTAGCGGTAAAGGTGCATGTGCCACCGAACTGTTAGCCCTTATTCATAGTGACGTATGTGGGCCCATGTCTAGCCAGGCTAGAGGTGGATATGAATACTTCGTAACCTTTACGGATGATGCATCGCGTTATAGTTATGTGTATCTTATGAGACACAAGTCGGAAACCTTTGAGAAATTCAAAGAGTTTCGACACGAAATAGAAAAACAGACCGGCAAAAGTATTAAGACATTACGGTCAGACCGTGGTGGCGAATACTTAAGCAATGAGTTTCTTGATTACTTGAAAGAATATGGTATTATTTCACAGTGGACTCCTCCCGTAACACCGCAATTAAATGGTGTGTCCGAACGGAGAAACCGAACTTTGTTGGACATGGTAAGGTCTATGATGAGTCGCACAGAGCTACCTATTTCCTTCTGGGGATATGCATTGAACAGTGCAATACTTATTTTGAATAAGGTTCCTTCAAAGTCTGTTCAACAGACACTATATGAAATATGGACAAGAAGAAAACCGGTTTTCTCATTCTTGAAGATTTGGGGATGCTGGGCATACGTCAAACGTTTGGAAGGTACCAAACTATACCCAAATCGGATAAATAACCTATTTGTAGGATATCCTAAGGAAACCAAAGATATTACTTCTATCACCCACAAGAGACAAAGTATTTGTTGCTCTACATGCGGTTTTCCTTGAAAAGGAATTCCTAAATGCAGTGGTAAGTGGGAGGAAAGTAGAATACGATGAAATCGGAGTGATACCGTTCCTGGCACATAATCCTTAACGGAACATGAACAGTTCCATCAGGGATGAAACTGTACCACAAACTTCGAATACACAAGAACCGAGTAGGTCGGAGAGAGTCAGAAAACAACGTGAGAGGTATGGGTTTATGATCTCACCTCATGTAGATATCAATCTCATTGAGGATAACGAGCTGGCTACATATGAGGAAGCGATACAGGATATCGATTCCGCTTTATGGCAAGAGGCCATGAAGTCCGAAATGGATTCCATGTACACCAACCAATTTTGGACACTGGTTGATGCACCAGAAGGCGTAAAGCTTATTGGTTGCAAATGGGTCTTCAAGAAAAAGACTGACATGGATGGAAACGTACAAACGTACAAAGCTAGGCTTATAGCGAAAGGGTATCGTCAACGAGATGGTGTCGATTACGATGAAACTTTTTCACCCATTTCCATGATTAAATCCATTCGGATAATGCTTGCTATTGCTACATATTTGCGATTATGAGATATGGCAGATGGACGTCAAAACCGCTTTCCTTAACGGAAACCTTTTGGAGAATGTTTATATACAACAGCCTGACGGTTTTTTCATACCTAGACTTGCAAACAAGTTTTTAAGTTAAATCGATCCATTTATGGTTGAAGCAAGCATCGCGTTCTTGGAACCAACGTTTTGATGAGATCATAAAAGAATATTATTTCGTTCAAAATGAGGATGACCCTTGTGTATATAAGAAGGTTAGTGGGAGCACACGGCCATTCATTGTCCTTTATATTGATGATGTATTGCTTATTGGCAATGACATTCCCATGTACAATCGTGAAAGCTTGGCTTTCATTAAAATTCTCCATGAAAGATCTGGGAGAAGCATCCTTTATTCTAGAATAAAGATCTACCGGGATGAATCTAGAAAGCTGCTTGGACTCCTCCCAGAGCCGTACATTGACAAAGTGTTGAAGAGATTCAACATGGATCAGTCCAAGAGGGGACTGTTGCCAGTGTCACATGGCGTCACTCTATCTAAGGACATGTGCTAATATCGATCATCAAAGGGAAAATATAAATTCTTTTGTTTCGTAATAATAATAACCAAAAATCAAATACAAGAAAGTTGAGAGAAAGTTGAAAGTTTGAGCAAAAACTTGGATTTTGTAAGTTTTTCCTTAACCTTTTCAACTTAGAAATGTTTCTAAAGTTCTAGGCTTCAACATGTGTAGCTTAGAATTTTCTCTACTCTTTAAGCATGTAATTGATTTATTGGAAACTTGTTTGAAAGGTGTTAGCATGTATAATTAACAAAGTAAGCTTTAAATGGGTTTATAAGCTTTCTTTTATTATTTGATCATCAAGTTGTCATTCTAGAGTTGCTTAGCCACTCATTGATGACCTAGAATTGTTCTTGAGTTTATTCAAAGTGGTGAGACTTGTTTTGTATGGTAGAGAATCAATTAAAGTGTTGAATTTATTAAATTTGGTGAAATATGGTCAAATTGGACAATATGAAAATTAGGGTTCATAACCTAATCCAAATTTGGAGCTTGTCATATATGCGGATATAATGATGTATATTTAATTTGGGGTTGATTGGATTTTCATCTTGACTTGTTTTGAACAAGATTTGACTAAAATGCAAATCCTAGAAATTTTTTGGACCCTCTCGGCAATTGATAAGTGCACGAAAGTGTACTTTCAACATCTCTAACTCGGCTTGATTATCATATGATTTAATCTTAATTAGAGTTTACTTTGTGCTTTGTTATTGGGGAGCAATGGAATATATAGATTGGAGCAATTACACATGTTTCAGGACCTAACGGACGCATCGGAAGTACGCGGGAATAGCGGAAACGAAGAAGCGGCAAAGGCTAAAAGAACCAGTAGGCGCCACGACGCCCATGTTTTGGCGCCGAGGTGCCCTCAGCAAAAAGTGTGCATACATCAAATCAAGCCCGAGAGTTTGGCGCCGCAGCCCCTGCTTTCTGGCACCGCGGCGCAACCGATTTTGGTCGAATTTTACGCATATATGGACTCCAGGACTTCTCTATATAAACCTAAGCTCGTCCTAAACCCTAAAAATAGAGAGACACAGAAGATAAACACACAACAAAGAGCCACAAATACATATTTGGGAGAGAACAACGAAGAACTTCAAGCCGACATGACGTCTCTCCGATTTATCAAGGCTATATCTCTCTTTTGCATGGAAAACTAATCTCATAGGCAAAGCTAAAGATGAACTTTTGTATTTAAGTTCTTATGTTTATGTTGTTGATTCATAAGTACCTTTTAATGTTTAATACAATTGATGTTTGTTATTCTTTATTATCTTTCGATTTATGAATCCAGAAATTGTGTTTTACCAACTTGCATATAAGAATAGTCGTGCTTCTTCTATGTGTGATTGGGGAACCCAGTTGTGACTAGTAAAGTTATTTTATGAGTTGGTCTCCTGCTGCAGTATTTCCTGAGGGTATATTTTCGACGTTAGATAGGTCATAACGATAATTTTTTGTGCTATTTACATAGAGAAGATAATTCATCGATTACCTTAGAATTTTATTTGTTTGGAATTGGATATCTTCGGATTGTTGGTTTGGGATGTGAAACCTTCAATTGAGTAATAGCAGGAATCAATAACTGAATATAGGAATTTGATACAAGAGTGATTCTCGATGCTTTGCTACCTCTCTCTATTGATAACCTTTACGTTTTTCTAGCAATATTTATTTTACATCACCAATTCAATAATTTTTTTTCATTAAGTTACTGCTAACGTTTTCACTAAGTGAATCAGTTCCTTGTAACCATCTCTCTGAGAAATCGACACCCCAACTATACTTCGATAGCCGCAAGTACTTTTTGGGCGTAATCAGCAATTATGGAAAAATTGGGAATTTTTGTTGCAACTTGTATTTTGATGTATAAGACATGTATAAATCATTTTGGTAGTGATTTGAGATCACTTGAATTTGTATTTGACAAATTAGGACTAAAATGATCAAAATATAAACTTTTGAGGTCTCTCGGCAATTAAGAGAAATATGATTTTTTGGTAAAAATATTTCAATTCTTAAGTATTGAGTAATTAAAATAAATATGTTACCCAAGAAAAATTATTGAAATCGGAAAATTTTGATTTTCCGCGTTCCGCTGCTTTTACCCCGATACCCGGAACCCCCCCCCCCCCCCAAAATCCCGAACAATTCACACCATACAAATGAAACTTCCACGGGTCAGGGTACCCAACCATACAGAGCATCCCCAAATTGTTCTTCAATGTGGTCAGATCGGGTCGGGTCCACCATTACTTTATCCACATAAACTCTCCTCGGTCGGGATCATCATAGCCTTCTCCAAGTTTCTCTTTACTTTTGGACCCCTATGGCTTTCATTCCACCTGGGCTAGTAATACAACAACAGACTTTGACCATTCTCGGGGTAAGTACTGTAAAAAACCACCATCAACAGCTCTAATCTGAAGTTTTGTTTAGTGTTGTGATTAAAAAGATATGATGAATAAATGATGGTTTATAAACGTGTTATGTAATTTAATTTTATACTAAAAATAATTATGGTATCATTTTATAATATTTTAGTGGTGGATAAAAGTTTAAAACTCTAATTTTTCCAAAACTTGGTTTTTAAAAATATCATTAATCAAATACTTAAAAATTATATTTTGATTAAAATATAATTTTATCATCTCATCACATATCAAATCATAATATAAAACAGAACCTAATACGACTCTCTAGGATTTTAAAATATTATATTTATCTAATACGTTTTATTTTTTAAGAGAAAAATACTCAGAACATCATAAAAAAGAACACTATTATATATATATATATATATATAGTTTAAATAATAGGTGTCATATTTTCTTTTTGATGTGTGTTCCGTTGGTTTACATTTAACCATTCATTTTTTTTTGGATAAAAATGATTTAAAACTTAATTGTTAGGTCACGCGTTCAAGTTCATGAGGTGTATTTCTTATAAAAATTTTGGACAGTCAGAGATTTTACGCGGGACCTAACGGACGCATCGGAAGTATGCGGGAATAGCGGAAATGAAGAAGCGAAAAAGGCTAAAAGAACCAGCAGGTGCCGCGACGCCCAAGTTTTGGCATCGCGGCACCCTCAGTAAAAAGTGTCCATACATCAAGCCTGAGAGTTTGGCGCCGCAGCCCCTGCTTTCTGGCGCCGCGGCGCAACCGAAAAGTTCATGAAGCTTATTTTGGTCGAGTTTTACGCATATATGGACTCCCGGACTTCTCTATATAAACCTAAGTTCGTCCTAAACCCTAAAAATAGAGAGAAACAGAAGATAAACACACAACAAAGAGCCACAAATACATATTTGGGAGAGAAGAACAAGAACTTCAAGCCGACATGACGTCTCTCCGATTTATCAAGGCTATATCTCTCTTCTGCATAGAGAACTAATCTCCTAGGCAAAGCTAAAGATGAACTCTTGTATTTAAGTTCTTATGTTTATGTTGTTGATTCATGAGTAACTTTTAATGTTTAATACAATTGATGTTTGTTATTCTTTATTATCTTTCGATTTATGAATCCAGAAACTGTGTTTTACCAACTTGCATATAAGAATAGTCGTGCTTCTTCTATGTGTGATTGGGGAACTCAGTTGTGACTAGTAAAGTTATTTTATGAGTTGGTCTTCTGCTGCAGTATTTCCTGAGGGTATATTGTCGACGTTAGATAGGTCATAACGATAATTTTGTGTGTTATTTACATAGAGAAAATAATTCATCGATTACCTTAGAATTTTATTTGTTTGGAATTGGATATCTTCCGATTGTTGGTTTGGGATTTGATACAAGAGTGATTCTCGATGCTTTGCTGCCTCTCTCTATTGATAACCTTTACGTTTTTCTAGCAATCTTTATTTTACATCACCAATTCAATCTATTTATTTTCATTAAGTTACTGCTAACGTTTTTATTAAGTGAATCAGTTCCTTGTAATCATCTCTCTGAGGAATCGACACCCCAACTATACTGCGATAGCCGCAAGTACTTTTTGGGCGTAATCAAAATTTGGTATCGTTGCCGAGGAGACAGTTTACAAGAAAATAGCATGTTTGCTTAGTCAACAAAAAGTGGTAACTTTGTTCCATCTTTTTGTTTATTTATTTATTTTTATTTTTAATTTCTATTTTATTTATTTGATTTCAGTTTTATTTTCAGTTTAGATTTTTGATTTTTAGTTTAGTTTCTTTTATTTATGTTTCTCGTTTTATTTGGGTTTAAGTGCATGCCTAGACTTATGGATCAATTGGGTAGATTTGTTTAAAACTGAAGAGGAAGATTCAGACTCAGAAAGTCTGTTTGACAATCTTTTTACTACACCACCTAGATCTATCACACACAACCTGAGTGACTACGAGAGACCACCCATTAGGACTCTTGAGGAGTACCTCCATCCCACTCGCACAACTACACCATCATGCATAATGTTTCCCTCTAATGGACCACATATAGGCTTTAAACCTGGAATGATACAGTATCTCCCAACCTTTCATGGCTTGGAGAATGAGAACCTTTATTTGCATATTAGGGAGTTTGAAGAGGTTATAGCAACCTCTTATGACCGATTCGCGACTACAGACACAATTAGACTTAAGTTCTTCCTTTTCGCCCTTAAAGATAAAGCTAAAAGCTGGTTGTATTCTTTATGACCTCGGTCAATAGGATCATGGGGTGAGATGAAAGAAGCATTCTTTAATAAATATTTCCCACATCATAAGACGAATGCCTTGAAAAGGCAGATCTCTACCTTCTCCCAAAAAACAATGAAACTTTTTATCAAACTTGGGAGAGGTTTAAGGAGATGTTAGCTAGTTGTCCTCACCAAGGTATGAGTGTTGGCACTTAGTGAGTTATTTTTATGACGGTCTAACCCCTAGAGAGCGCCAATTCGTTGAAACAATGTGCAATAGAGAGTTTATCCAAAAGGACCCTGATGAGGCATTAGAGTACTTGAATGACCTAGCCGAGAAATCTCACACTTGGACTGGACCTACTGTCATGGATAACATTGATAGGACACACCCTACTCGTTCTAGTAGAGGCATACACCACTTTAGGGAAGAGGATAGTCTTAAAACACAGGTTGAGCTATTAACGAGAGAGATAATAGCTATAAAAGCCAAAGATAGCAAAACTATGCATGTGGTAGCCCAGTTAGAACCTCAAGGGGTATATTTGTGTGTAAGGGGAGTGACCATCTAGCCCAATAATGTCCTTTATACGATGAGATGAGGGAAACATATGAGGAGCAATGCAATACCTTAGGGATATACAAGAAGCCATATACGCCTTATTCGGATACTTATAATATGAGTTGGAGGAACCACCCAAATTTTAGTTGGAGGTCTAAGTTCCAACAGCACACTCAAACATCACGGTCTAGAGTTATAGTGCTCCCCAGTATCACACATATGTCGTTCCTAGGAATTCTTTAGAGGACACTGTATACGCATTTATAGAGGCCCAGAGCAAAACCAATCAAAAGTTTGAGTCATTGATAGATCAGGTAGTTGAGGACAATAAGGAGATCAAGAGTCAAGTCTCTAAGTTGACTAATGTTTTGAGTGTGCAAGAACAATGAAAATTCCCATCTCAAGCTCAACCAAATCCACAAGGGCAACATATGGCACAAGCTGATCATGAGGCATCCAATATAAAAGGTGTTAATGTCTTAATCACTAGGAGTGGTAAGGAGGTAGGCTTGCAGGACACTGCAGGTGCCATTAAGGATAGTAGTGTAAATACCCATCAGAAAGAATAAGTGACACATATCCCAGTTGTAGTACCTTTCCCTCAAGCTCTTAGGCCTACGGAGAGAGCTCCAGACCCAGACGGTGAGATCCTAGTAAATTTAAAGCAAGTAAAGATTAACATTCCTCTGTTATATGTGATCAAATAGGTATGTGAAGGTTTTGAAGGATCTATGCACCATGAAAAGAAAGCATCACGTGAAGAAAACTCCATTCCTGATAGAACAAGCAAGTGCAGTGATTGAGCAAAAGGGCCCACCAAAATATAAAGATCCAGGCTGCCCCACTATCACTTGCCACATTTGCACATATGAGTTTGGTCAGGCTTTATTAGATTTAGGTGCTAGTGTTAATCTCATGCCATACCTATAAGCAGTTAGGACTTTGAGAGATTAAACCTACATATGTGGTTTTACAGTTAGCTGATCGCTCTATCATAACACCGCGGGGAGTGGTTGAGGATTTTTTACTTCAAATCGATAACTTCTACTATCCTGTTGATTTTCTAATTTTAGATACTCAACTTGTGGTTAACATTGAGTCAAAAATTCAACTTATCTTAGGTAGACCTTTTCTTGCTACAGCTAATGCCATTATCAATTGTAGGAACAGTCTCATGAAGATATCATTTGGAAATATGACACTAGAAGTGAATATTTTTCATGTTGAGAAACAACCACGAGATGATGATGAGTGTCAGTACACATACCTGATAGACACGGTCTTACCGGAGACATACTCTACACCACATGAATCTAACCCTCCCGAACAGGAACTGATCCCAAAGAACCGTAAAAAGAGGAAAATGAGAGTTAGTTCTCACTTGAAGATGATCCCTGGAAAGTTAAAAAGGAGGTTGAGCCGATTTTACCATATGTACGGCGTAAAATTACAACCATCAGTAGACCCTGGGGGATCGATGGATACAATGCCGCAACCAGCTAATAATTCCTTTCTCATGCCTTAATCACCAAGGTCTGCCGAAGAAAAAAGAACATAGGACTATTTGGTCCGCTATATGGAAGCCAC
>SKCR01010210.1:0-23145 GCA_019454045.1 Zanthoxylum bungeanum | reverse complement strand
GAAAGCCCTATTAGGTATTTGTTTATCTAGTAATGACGTTTCTAAGCTTTAATTACCTTTAGAGGTAATGTGTATGACACAATTTGCTTAATCAGTTATTTACAATTGTTGTGAATAGTTGAATGCAAATAGTAAAGCTAAAGAAAAGAGATGCGTATATTTGGTATAGAAAATAATCGATTTTCACAATATCACTACACTATAGGTATTGGATACACCAGATCTTCCCGTCTAGTTATTTGAAATATTGGTTAACGATTGTTTTGATATTTGATATCGGAACTTGAGACTATTGGGTAGTCACTTGTTTTTTATAAACAATTGTTACATATTTTATAATAACTAGTAGTGTCATTGACGTAGAGATAACATTAAGAAAAATTATTCGGTTAAGTAAATAATTTAGAACGGTGCTTTATGGGTTTTTAATCACTTAAGCATTGGATGCTTATTCGTATGGTGAAGGATGGTTTGATACTAGATCACACCACATATCCTTATCCATTTAATGAATATTGTATTCAGGAAAGTGATTAAGATCTCGTTTAACAATGATTGTCATTGGACCACCAGATTTATTTAACTGATACATTGGATGTATGTAGTTTAATGATAATAATTACTTAAGGTAGTTTTCTATACTTCGTAACTTAGTTGATGAATTGTCATAACTTAGTTATGTGTTTCTGAAGGAACACATATTGAAAGTCTTGAAAGTATCAAGTACTTTCAATCCGTTCTGATGAACATAGATTGAACATTTTTGACTTGTTCAAATATATTCAATCTAAAGGTTTTAGAGAATTCTATCCTCAAAATTCATAACATGTCTTTGAACTGTTCAAGATCTTTGATACGATCAAACGTATGAATTGAAAGCAATTAGTTCTAAGGTTATTTAGTGAATATGATTCATATTCAATATTATTCTTCCATGATTCCATCTTGATGGAATTGAGTAGTGGGAGCAATCAGATCTTATATGATTTGGTTCGTTTGATATTGAATGTTACCGAATTAGTTTCAATACTCTTGGGGTTATACTCCAGTAACACTAATTCGTCTCTTTAATTAATGTTCCATTATTTTCTACGGTTTGCATATATGATATGTATAGGTAGAAAATTTGAATCTTGAAAAGTTTGAGATTTCAATCTTTCTTTTTATAATAGTTATATAATGGAAATTACTTACACCTCAGAGGTATAAGTAAAAGTTTATCGTTTATTATGTTTAATAGAATATTGTATTCTATTTAATAGAATATCTTTCCTACGATTCTAAGTAATAAAATCGTTTTTATTGGTTGTGTAACATCAGATGTTAACTATTGTAGAAAAGACTTGACTTATTGAAGTCAAATGTGAGAATGATAAATTATAAATGGAACTACGTAATTAATAAGATGAAACAACCCTTATACATCTCCGTACAAGTCCAATAGGATAACAGAATCATTCACGAGTATTTGATACTTAATGGTTCCGTTGTTTTCTTATTGAAGAAAAATTATCCTATAACTTGTAATGGAAGCGATATTTGATATCGATTCTGGAAGTTCACCATTGAACCTTAGATCTAAGATTGTCATAGCTTACTACGATCAATTTTTGAACTTGATTAAGCTTTCATTATGAATTAGTTCATGATATGTGCTATTGTTTGCGCAGCGAAAGCATGTGAGCTTATTAAAGATTTGACCTTTACAGTATGACAGTGAGAAAAGTTATACTCAGCAATCTATTGTAGATTCTGAGAAAACTTATCTCTAGTCACACTAAATGAACAATTAAAGATATATTGGTTAATGTTGATAATAAACTGTATATTTTAGCTAAAGAATGCAAAGTGGCGTTTTTGGATGACTTATTCAGATAGAGATCAGTTGTGATTTCCTTATTTGAAGAGTTCATTCTGAAATGGCCCTAGAGTTTGTGTTCTGCTGAGATCGCAGTTTAGTGTGCTAGCTTACAGAGCCTATTGTAGACTCAGATAAGTCTTCCAGAAATATGTGTTCTATATTTTGATATCGTCAAATTGTCTGATCTTGTCAAAGTATAGAATACATATGTGATAAAAGGGTTAGGGGAGCATACATATTACTTTCTAGTGTTATATATCTTAACGACATTGTCATTATTATAGTAATAATGAATGTTTGTGAGGTAAAAGATTTACCTAAGTCTTCTTTACTCCGTGAAAAACCTGGGAGTAGTCTCTGTTATATACGATATAAAGTTTTTTATAAGATATAAAACCAAGAGACTTGTGAGATACTTCTATTAGTCGTACATTAGATATGATCTAATGAAGGACATAACAAGGCTATCTGTATGACAGTTAGTATAACTGTTCGACAGTTATTGTGTGTCTTATACATAGTATTCATCTTTCGTAAAAGATGATTCCTTTTTCGAAAGAGATATTGATTAGAATGTCTAAACAATATTATGTATCATTTGATGATGAAATAGTGAATACTTTATTATGTGCGATTATCGATGTCGATTTAATCGTAATTGTTACGAGTTATTTTGACATCCTATAGACCATATGATGGATCTTGAAACACGTTCTTTGTGATCTTTGAGATATTAAGAACGAGTTTCTAATTCATGGAGAATATAGTCTGCAACCATTAGGGTCATATTACGGAATGAGATTCCGCGTTATGAACTTTGCCATCTGCTTTGCTGTAACATTACGGAATGATTCGGCTTCCACCCATTTCGAGAAGTAGTCTACTGCCACTATTATAAAGCGATGCCCATTCGATGCATTCGGTCGAATCTCTCCAATCATATCAATTCCCCATGCTGAGAAAGGCCACGGCTCTGACAACCCATGCAACTTTGTGTGCGGCAAATGATTCAAATTGCCGTGTGCCTGACAATTATGACAATGCTTTACCATCTTCGCACAGACCGTCTCCATGGTTGACCAGTAAAAACCCTATCTCACTATCTTGCGGGACAGATTCAACCCGTTCATGTGCAGACCACATACCCCGGCGTGTACTTCTTCCATTACCTGCTGAGCTCTTCTTTTCTCAAACACTTGAACTGAATACCGTTTGCTTGCCTCTTGTGCAGTTCCCTTTTCAAAAATCATATACTTGGAAGCTAACCTCTGAATGGCTATTCTGTCTTTTCTGCCTGCTCCCTCTGGGAGTTCCCCATGTTCCAGATACCTCTGAATGTCATGATACCAAGGTTTACCGTCATCAACCTCTATTTGCAGAATTCTCTCTATCTCATAAACAGGTTTGCTTGCTGTCGTCAGTATCAACGGTCTCATCACTAACTTTTCTTGATTTTCCCAAGTCGCTGCAAGTGTAGCTAATGCATCTGCCATCTGATTCTCTTCTCTCGGCAAGTGCTGAAACTTACAATAAGGGATAACCTGTGCCAATTTTCTGAGGTGAAAAAGGTAAGGTTTCAACCGTTCTTCTTTCAATTCCCATTCTCGTCGCATTTGCTGGACTACCAACATAGAATCTTCGTAGACTTCCACACTCTCGGCCTTCAAGGCTATCAATACAGTCAAACAAAAGCACATGCTTCATACTCAGCCATGTTGTTTGTTACTCTGAATGTCAACCTTTTGGCCAAAGGCAAGGTTTCTCCTTCGGGGGTCACTATCACAATCCCAATTCCGGCTCCCTTGCAATTCGCTGCTCCATCAAAATACATTTTCCATCTCTGAACTGTTATTGTTTGGATCTCTTCATCTAGAAATTCAAACTTATACTGATCCCCTTCAACAGGTTGCAATATTAGAAACTCTGCTACTGCTCGCCCTTTGATCACTTTGGTGGTGAGATATTCAATGTCAAACTCCGTTAGCAACACTAACCATCTGCCCAATTTCCCCACCAGCGAAGGCACTGAATGTAGATATTTCAGAGGATTCTCCTTTGCCACTACCTGGATCTTGTAAGACTGGAAGTAATGCCGCAATTTTCTGGAAGCCCATACCACTGTAAGACAGATCTTCTTTATTTCCTGATATCGAGCCTCATACATGAGCATCTTCTTACTTAGATAGTAAACTGCATGTTCTACCCCTGTCTCATCTGCCTGTACCATCACTGCCCCCAGTGCTTCTGATTCTATGGCCAAATACAATATCAAAGGTCTGCCCAATCTCGGAGGTTTCAACACATGAGGCTTTACCAAGTACTCTCTGATCTTGTCGAAGGCTGCTTGACACTGCTCATCCACTTTACCGGCTGATCTTTTCTCAACAGTTTGAAGATAGGCTCACACACTGACGTCAACTTGGCGATGAACCGACTGATGTACTGAATCTTCCCCAGGAATGCTCTGACCTCCTTCTCAGTCTTCGGTGCTGGCATCTTTGTGATTGCTTGCAAAGCCTCCTTTTGCACTGATCCAATAAACATTGCGGGGTTGGCATCCTTCGTCACCACTATCTTGCTTAAGGCCTAAACCATGGCCCGCCTGTGCTCCTGAGATGCACACAAAAAATCCAGATACTCACTTGTGCTCGGGTTTTCCTCAACTGCTGCAACACTACATCTCCGTCGGCATTATCCCCATTTTCTGCCACTTCTCTTCCTCCAGTCAACACTTATTTACCCTTATCAGTCATATCATTGTAGAAACGCCCGCTGCGTGTCATACCCATCACCTCTTCTTCATCACTACTAGAGAAGTCCGCCCAGAAACTCTTCCCATGTTCAGTTTCATCTTCGCTGTTACTATCCCAAATCCCAAGGCAAACGGCTTGGAGGTCAAAGGATTTAAGGACAAGGTTCTCGGGTAGGCCAGAGTTTATCATATAGGTTAGTGGTGGGACAGAGTGGTAATTTGGTAAAGGGTTCTGGTGTGTTTTGGGGTGTTCTGTTTCAGGGTCATGTATCTTTTTTGAGTATATAAGGTCCTGGATTTCATGGCGGAGTCGGGCACAGTTCTCGGTATCATGGCTTTTCTGTTGGTGGAATTGGCAATATTGGTTTAGGTTGAGATATGGTGGTGGAGGGTTTGGGAGTGGTTTGGTTTCTAGGGGTTTCAGAAGTCCTTGTCTCTTCAATTTCTCCAATACATTGGACAAGGGTCTACCCAAGTTGGAGAATCTCTGATTTCGGATAGCAGCAATCTCAGCAGAAACGGGCTTTGTTCTCGATGTCCCCCCAATGGGCCTCCTGTTCAGACCATATAATTTTATATTCTCGGCCTCTTCTTCCTCAATATCCATGACAGTTTCCCTCAACTGTCGAAAATCAGTAATCATGGAGGTCATCCTCCTTAGCTTCCCATAGATGGAGGGCTTGGTGCCATTGATAATCATTTTTATCTGGTCCTTCTCTGAGGGCCTGGTTTGTATCTTTAAGAGTTAGCTTCTCCAGCGGTCCACATACTCCTTGAAACACTCTTCCGGTTTCTACCTGGTGTTCTCCAGATCACGGAGTGACAAATCTATCTCCAAGTCCATGACATACTATTTTAGGAATGCATCAGCCAATTCCCTCCAATCTTCCATTACTTTCTTCTCAAGGCTGTGATACCATACCACTGGTGCCCCCTCGAGTGATATTCCAAACATCTTCTGCACCCGTCTCTTTGTCAAACCCACAGAACTCATAACTGATACATACTGACGGAGATGAACCCTCAGATCTCTATTCCCGTTGAACTTAGCCATATCCGGCATCTTGAACTGAGCATGCAACTGTTCTTCGAAGGTCATTGCCTCATAATCCAACAACTCTTCATGTTTACCCTTCATTTTGCGGTTAACTATTTCAACCCGATCCCGAAGCTTCTAAAATTCTGCCTGAGACCCAATCACTCTACCTGTTGCATACTCTGCCATGTCATCATCAAAAGCGGGGATATCATCCCCCAACCCATTTGGAGGTTCCTCGCGCCTCACATTCTCAGAACCCCCCAGCACGGGGTACATCCATACCAGCCACATCAGTAGTCAATGCTTGCAACTGTTCAGTAATTTTGGCGAGACCGTTTTCCAACTGATCTATCCGGGATACCTCGCTATCGGATGTACTCATATCTTTTACCGGTCTTTTAGTGATTCTTCCCTCTTCCCTTACCCAATGGGAATCTATGATGTACTTTTGACCATAGAGGGTGTTAACAGGATATATGATGCATGATATGAATGAGATGCATGCGATACAAGGAATATATCAACTCATTAAAATTTTCACACAAATCGGCCCATCATCATTATAAAAGCTTTTGGCTAACTGTCATAGAAATGAACTCGCCCCAGTTTAAATGGCCCAACAATTTCACATCTCATGGCAAGAAGTCCAACCGTATCCAAATGATAATGTTCCTAAACACAAACTTATAATGGCCCCTTGGCATTCTAGGAGCTTTTGGCCCAATCGTCATAAGATACGTTCTTGTCCCAGTTTAAATGGCCCAACAAGCCCATACCTTATGACAAAAGGTCCGAATAGATCCAAACGACAATGTTCCCAAACGCAATCATACAGAAATAATTTCTATAGAGTGGCCCATCAACATTTCAGAAGCTTTTGGCCCAATCATCATAGGATACGAACTCGTCCCAATTTAAATGGCCCAACAAGTTTGCATTTCTAACACGAAATCCAACTACATCTAAATGAGGATGGTCCACAAGCACAATGAAATAGTTGCTATAGGCCATATGACCCCGATCTACGCATGGGTTTGCGGGAGTGTAGACAAAGACTCTCGCTGGCGAAGGATTGCCCACAACTAGGTCTCCCCACTCAAGGGTTCGAGCGACTAAGTGAGTGCACCTTTTTTATACCTTACAGTACGTGCCAACGAGTTATGGTGTATGACTGACTGTCAAATGGATTTCCCGTCGTAGATTCCCCAGAGGGAGGGTGGAGCGAGGCTCTCTTAAGTACCCTAGCCTCTTAGGCTCTTATCGCTTGGTGACAGGAATAAACAACGAGTCCTCCAAATCAGTCCATCACAATAGGCCATAAGTAAGTGATTATCTAGGTGCCTTCAGAGCTTTTCCTTATAGAAAGGTAGTGAATGAGGGAAGACACCAAACAATTACCTAGCCTTAAAAGTGCCTTTGATTAAACCCCTTTTAACCCACAGTAGACACAGTTAATTAAAGCACAAATCATAATATCACAAGACATTATTTCGGGGCCGATTCTCTATCCACAGTGGAGTCGCCAGACTGTGGGACACAGAAACTGGGAGACGCATGCTGTCCCGGGCTCGCGGCCCGGTTGGGAGTACGGAGTAGCCCGCGGGGGACTAAACCGGAGAATAATGGAGTCGCCACCCGGTGTGAACCGGGACAAAGATTTAAGGCCGCACTCACCCCTCGCAAGGGAAGACCTCAAACCGTTGGGTTCAGAATGGTCCCTTACTTATGCCACTTGTAATAAAATGATTTGTGCGATAATCTAACCAAGCCTAAGCAACATATTTCCAAGGATAATTCACTCTTAAGTCCGCATGCATACATCAACAAGTTCATCTAAATTTACATGTAACACATCTTCATATTTACATACAACCTATATCTGAATTTGCATACAACCTA
This sequence comes from Zanthoxylum bungeanum, assembly GCA_019454045.1. Lineage (NCBI taxonomy): Eukaryota > Viridiplantae > Streptophyta > Magnoliopsida > Sapindales > Rutaceae > Zanthoxylum > Zanthoxylum bungeanum. Next base: position 15,594 of record SKCR01010210.1, on the reverse strand, counting down.
ATTGCATATAATCTATGTCTCAATTCACATACATGAAGATAAATTAACATACGGCAAACATACAAGTTAATAAACACATTGTACTCATATATGTGGGGAATACAGATGAACGACAAATGCACAATCTTGCGTAATACAGAGAAGCAATTAGGTTCATCATACGAATGGATAACTATTATGGACAATTATGCACGAAATCTGATGAAAAGGACTCAGTTCAGTGGGTGCGCGTTCGTGTAGCATTCGTAAACGCATTTGAATGGTAAATAGAAGGTTCACATCCGTATAGCGTTCGAGAACGCGTTCGAACGGAACCAGACCTGATGCATGATGAAACTAAGAAAATGCGTGCGCGTTCGCGTAGCGTTCGAGAACGCGTTCGAACGGTAAACAGAAGGTTCGCGTTCATGTGGCGTTCGAGAACGCGTTCGAACGGAACCAGACCTGATGCATGATGAAACTAAAAAAATGCATGCGCGTTCGCGTAGCATTCGAGAACGCGTTCGAACGGTAAACAGAAGGTTCGCATTCGTGTGGCGTTCGAGAACGCGTTCGAACGGAACCAGACCTGATGCATGCAACACATACATAGACAAACAAATCCACAATGTAGGACCTCACGTATCCGATTGAACTCATCTCGCATCCAATCAAATATACACTATCCGGCGCGGCAAATGATCGTGGTAAAGGATTTTAACCTCTCAAATTAGAGGACCTTTAATCGCACTTACTAAGCCCATGCGCAAACAACACAATACATACATAAAGAAGTAAAGACAACGATATCGGACTTCGTGTATCCGATTGAACATATCTCACATCCAATCGAATATACATTATCCGGCGGGGCAAAGTATCGTGGTAAAGGATTTTAACCTCTCAAAATAGAGGACCTTTAATCGCACTTACTAAGCCCATGCACTTTATCTCATCATAATGCATATAAAAATATAAACAACGATATCAGACTTCCTATACCCGATTGGACACATCTCACATTCAAACAAATATACATCATCCGGCGCGACGAAGCATCGTGGTAAATGATTTTAACCTCTCAAACTAGAGGACCTTTAATCGCACATACTAAGCCCATGCGTTTGACTTCATCATTACTCAAACAAATAAGATGCAGAAAATAAATGACGACAATAAACAAATCAAGATAAAATAAAGTATGTGCCGAGTACTCAAGTGGTACATGGAGTTGTATCCCGAGTACAGATCATACTACCGTCCATTCGGAATCGGCTATGAAATTTATGTCCGGGTTTCCATCCTATATAACACGAGAGGCGACACATTCATTCAAGGGCCACAATCATGCATTAATAAACGACTCTCATGCGACAAAGATGAATAAAATAATTAAAAAATGAGATAGATGGAAAAAATAGGAAAAGTACCCTTAGGTCTAACCTTTTATGTCGACTCTCGGAAGTACGGTGCACGATCGTCGAAAAAATGGGGAAAATGCTCCGCACTCCTCCTTCACAGGTTCACGCCTTTACTCGCTGTTCCACTGCTCAAGCTACTGTTTTGACTCCGATTCGCTGCTATTTCGACTCTGATTCGCTGCTGTATTTTTACTGTATTTTGGTGTTTTAGGCTACTGTTTTTGGGTGTTTCTAAAGGCTTTAAGTGCAGTTTTTGGTTGTTGTTTTAGGGATTAAAAGTGCAGTTTTCTAGTTACTGGTTTAGGTGATTTAGGGGTTGTTGGTGGATGGTGTTTAGGGTTGTGATTTCGGTAATGCAAGGGTGTTTTGGGGGGTGCTGTTTTAGGTTATGGAGAGTGTTTAAGGGCTGTGATTTTTCTCGTATATGGCGTGAATTGAGAGAGCTTTTTGTTTGTTGTGTGTGCGTAAGTTGGCTCGAGGTTTTTCTTCTTTGAATTAGCTAGGGGGTCTCAAGGGTTGGAATTGAGTTTCTTTTATAGGCAAAGGGCTAGGGCTACTCCTTGCTTGACAAGGAAAGAGATTTTTCATTAATGGGGGATATCATTTGGTGTCATGCAAGGAAAGCCTAAGATTTAGGGGGGACAAAATTAGTTCAAATTAGGAAGCCAATATATTAAGTTTGTGTTGTTTAGGCATAATATTTGTTAAGTTAGGAATACAATATTCTTGATTATGAATATAATTGGTTGATTGATTTTAATGTTTTATTTAATTTTTTATATGATTTAATTAATATTTTATTTAATTCCCCATGTATTAAATATGTGTTTTATTAATTGGGCTGTGTTTATATGGGCTTTGGTGGGCTAATTGGGCTTGGGCGTGAGGCTAGCAGCAAAACCAGAAATACCGATGCCGTTCGAACGCTGATTCGAACGCTACACGCACACCCTTAATCTGTTTGACGTTCGAACGTGGTCACGAACGCATCACGAATGAAAAACAGTGAACTTGTGAAATGAATCTGATGACGTGCTCGTTCTGAATTTCCCATTCCGACGTCCGTTTCCCACGACTTCCGTGACTTAAAAGGCAGTGTGTCCAAATGAGACTCATCATAGTGACTTATGCAAAATGCAGTGCCTACAACTATCATGGTCAGACTCACTTTCTTATAAACACACGGTTCTTCTTTATTCTTGATAAATCCAGATAATCTAATTATCTCATCAAAATGACGATTCCAGCTTCGGGATGCCTGTTTAAGTCCATAAAAAGACTTCTGGAGCTTACAAACCTAGTTTGAAGTCTCACTGGATACGAAAACCCTATGGTTGTTCCATATAGATATCCTCTTAGAGGAATCCATATAGGAAAGTAGTTTTCATATCCATCTGTCATATCTCATAGTTCGTGATATGCAACAATGGCTAAAATAATAATAATGGATTTTAGCATGGCTACTGGTGAAAATATTTCCTCATAGTCAATCCTAGTACATTGAGTGTAACCTTTCGCTATCAGTCGGGCCTTAAAGGTTTCCACCTTTGCATCGGGCCCTCGCTTCGAATCATAAACCCATTTACAACCAATAGGTTTAATTTCTTCAAGAAGTTCAACTAACTCCCATGCTTGATTGTCATGCATAGAATCCATCTCAGATTTCTTTGCTTCCTGCCATTTTCCCGAATCGATATCCAATACTGCATGTTTATACGTAGTCGGATCTGTTTCCTCCAAGAGGAGAACATCGAGGCTCACATTAGATGTTAAAAAAATCACTCATGAAGCCTTGATATTTTATTCAACTTACGTAGAACCTGTGTTGTAGATCCTTCACCTAGTTGGATCTCTGGTTCCATCTCAGGTTCCTTACAGTTGGGATCAAACCCATCAAGTTCAATCTTTCTACAATTCTCACTTTCTCTCAAAAAATTTCTTTTCAAGAAAAGTGGTAAAGTGAACAATAAATACATTTCGTTGCTCAGAATCATAGAATTAATACCCCAAAGATTTTTCAAGATATCGAACGAACCTATATTTATACCCTCTGGGTGCTAGTTTATCCTGCTGTGCAACTCTTATGTATGTAGGACAACCCCAAATCTTTAAATATCTAAGACTTGGATTTCTATCGAACCATATCTAATATGAGGTTGTAGAAACAGATTTCGATGGAATGTTATTAAGTATGTGGGCAACAGTAAGTAAAGCATGGCCCTAAAGGTAATATGAAAGATTTGTATAGCTCACATAGATCGCACCAAATCCCATAAAGTACGACTTCTCCGCTCAGACACACCATTGTGTTGAGGAGTTCCTGATGGGCTATATCGGGTGAGAATTCAATTCTCCCTTAAATAAATTTTGAATTCGTTGCTCATAAATTCACCACATTGATCTAATCAGAGGCACTTAATGAATTTACTGGTTTATTTTACTACTTCGTTTTAGAATATTTTGAACTTGTCAAATGTTTCTGATTTATAGACATATTCATATATTGACTTATCATCCATGAAAGTCATGAAGTATGTAGAAACAACATGAGCAGCATGATTTAATGGACCATACACATCGTTGTGTATTAGTTCCAATAAATCTTAAGAACGGTGTCCAACACCAAGAAATGGGGCCTTTGTCATTTTCCCTAGAAAACATGACTCACAAATCGGATAAGGATCTAAGGTAAGATTTTCAATCAAATCATCCTTAACCAATTTTCATAGACGTCTAACACCTATGTGGCCCAATCCCATATGCCATGATTCAATATTATTTAATTCAGATCTATTAATTATATTTTCCTCTATATTAAAGACATATCTATATGTTTCCAAAATTAATGACCGTTAGATAAAGAATATTGTCTTTATTATATAAACATAAAGCATTATCTTTAATATTTATTTTATATCTTTCTAATATTGGTTAAGATATCATTTATCTGATAAGAGAGAGCATATAAAAACAATCATGTAAATCTAATTTACATTTATTAGGGAGATCTTTGACATCCAATGTCTCGCCATTACCAACTCTAAGCTGGATATCTCATTTGTTTAACCTTCTTTTAACTCTTATAGAGTTTCAAATATGAGTAGGACCACCGGTATCCAACACCCAACCACTATTTGCTTCTAAGGCTATTGAGATGTCAATAATAAGAAAAATACAAAGTGTATCTGGGGTTCCTGTTTTTCCTTTTATCTTTGGACAATATTTCTTCCAGTGTCCAGATTTTTTGCAGTGTTGACATGCACACGAGCTACAAGCGGTCTTGCAGTTTGTTTCTTGGAATCTTTCTTCTTATATCCCATTATTTTCTTCTTAGATTCTTAGAAATCTTTGAAGGGCTTGCTCCACCATGGAGGTACAAAATGGGATTCCCTCTCTTCAATCATGTTCTGCCTAGCGTAACATATTATGAAGCTCTTCATATGTGGCTTACATCGAATGCATCACAAAGCCATCATATGTATCGGGTAAAGAAGTCAAGATCATATATTGACCTATCCAATTATCTATCTAAATATCCTGTCATTCCATATATCTGATCTGGTCAATCATGTTCAAAACATGAATGCTAACCACTTCTTTATCCTTGAGCGTAGCATGGAAAAGTTCCTTAGACCTCTGATATATCTCAATTTCTTGATTTGCTTCGAACAATTCTTTGAGTGCTCTCATAATGCTCCAAGAATTTGGTACAACTATGTACTGTCTAATCAAATTAGAAATAAATTCGACAAACATTGGATTGAGCGTAACATACCTAAACCATTCTGATTCCAAGTCAAGACGACCATTCATCTCCTATTATAAGTAGTTCAAGACTCATTGAACAAAAGTTGCGCTAATGGTTTTGTGGCAGCCATCTACAAGATAACATTTAAACATTAGCATTACATTGTTCATTTCAATATAAAAATACTAATTGATTATGAAATTTTAAATCTATTAGTTCCCTCCCACTACTTTACGTAATTCCGTAATCTCCCTTAATGGAAAAATAGAAATTTGACTATCAAAATTTCATAGCGGGAAGTGGATCCCATGACATTTACTCCAGTCTCACACTATCGACGGTCTTGGCCTTTATAAACTCATTAGGTAGACCTCCAAGGTCAATCACTTCATGTGACTCCTAGTTTAGTCCTGAACCGTATCTTATCCTCACAATATCGACAGTCTTGGATTATGATGTATTCCAGGTGTATACTTATCAATGTACACTAATGAGCTTCGTATGTACACACTCACAATAATGAATGTATTGGGTGACTGTGTTAACTCATCAAGCTACATCTAATATTTTACCGGAGCGACCTAAGTTCCGAGCACTTATACCCTCAGAATAATGACGGTCTTGGATATAAGTAGTAAGAACTCATTCATCTCTTATTGACAAGACAAACCTTCCAATAATACTCCAACATTATTAATAATATTACTTAAAATAAAGTAATCACCTAATCATGAGAGATTTATGACAATCAAGTCATTAACATACTTGGGTCAAAATTAAAATTTTAATTTAAAACATACAATGCATATCTAATATGACTTATGCATAATTAAATTAAAATACATGTCAAATATGCAACATGTTTTGTGTGGTTAAGCCTTGCTCTTTGATACCATTCTATTGGGACAAATATGGAACCCTTAGGGTCGGATCGGTGTCATGTGCAGCATAAATGGGTCTAACCCATGGATATCTAGTATGGATGTATTTTAAAATATTTTATGATAAATTACATTCTGTTTCGAGTCCGTAGGACAAAACGGAGTCCGGAAACTCCGGAACGGAGAAAATGAAGTTTCAGTAAGTATCAGTGTCGCGATGCGGAAATGTGTGCGTTGCGATGCTCCTAAGTCTGATGCTCTGTGTCGCGACGCTGAGGGGTCAGAGTCGCGATGCTTCCCTAGGCAGTGAGCAATTTCAACTTCAAACCATTACTAAACACTTTCAATTTTCTCCTAATACTTCAATTACACATAAATTCCAATTTTAGCATCATAACTACCATCAACACATGTTATACAACTAGCATACATGTATTCTAAATACTTATATGTATTTTTTTCAATCAAAACAAAAACCAATTTAGAATCCCACTATGGAATGTCTCATGAACAATTCTAGATGGTAGCCATAGCTCTAAGCTCTAATCTATCCAAACTCTTATTTATTGTTCCATGTCCAACATGAACATCTTTGACCCATTTACAAGCATATTACGTTTATACTTCCAAAGCATCATAACACAATTCATTAGCCTAATTTATACTTTAAGATATGTAATTATGCATCCAATACATAATTCATCACTATATGTCTCACTAATGAAAACTCACTAATGAAGAACATAGCTTAGGAGAAAATCAAACATTACCTAGTAAGCTTGATACAAAGATCCAATCTTCTTCTCCTTGTTGAAATTGTTGGAGAACTTCCAAGGTTTAGCAAGCTTCATTCCAAGATCCAATCTTGATTCCAATGCAAGCTTCACTCCAAGATCCAATCTTGATTTCTCCAATATGAAATGTTGTAGAGAACTTCCAAAGCTTCTCTAAACACTTCCCTAACTTAGGCTAATTTCTCCAAGAATTACTTGTATTTTGCTTTCACAAGCTTAGCATTCTAAAGCTCATTTTGCTTATGTTTAGCTTTATTAAAAGCTTCCTTAAGCTTGCTATTTATAGAAAAACTTAGGCAATTTTTAATTAATAAAAGTTTTAATAAACTTTTAGGTGGGCTTAATCCAATTTGTCCAAATATATATATTTAGATGTGACTATAGAATAAGGAAAACAAACAAGCGGCAATTTTCATAAGATTACACACTGCTTAAGTTATGGAATATTTTAAACTTAATAGTGCCTCCCACTATTTTAAGTAACACCGTAATCCCCAACGGAAAAAAACGAGAATTCAATAATTAAATCGAATTCCATAATTGGAAATGGACCCCATGAATATATTTCGACTCACTGCTTTGGCACGTTCTCGCCTACATATATTCATAGGTAGACAACTCATTGTTAATCACACTCATTGTGACTCAGATTTTGGTTCTGACTGTTTCTCGTTGTGACAGCTTTGGCATGTTCACAAGGAGGCGTACCAAGGCTAAACTCATCAATGATAAAATCAAGCTACTTGTGTAACCCTGACAGCTTTGGCACGTTCAGGATTCCGCTTTCGCTTGAATTTATCTAAAATCAATACATCCGATATAAATAAATTTCTATCGGCTATACCCTCATTAGGGGTGGCAAAACGAATCAACTAACCGAATTTGTATCGAATCCTAAACGAATCGAATCAAAATGTGATGGATTCGTATTCGATTCGTTTATTAAACGAATCCTAATATCAAGATTCGTATTCGATTCGTTTAATAAACGAATCAAATACGAATATTCGTTTATTCGTTTAGTTAATGATATTATTTAATAAAATAATTTACCACACTTGATTTACATTAATTATTCATAAATATATACATATGAAATATGTAATTAATATATTTACTAAAAATATCTCACCAAATATCGAAAATATTATTTTTTTTCTATCATAATTAGCTATAATTTCTCGAATATTAATTGAAAATTAACAAGAACTAATAAATAATAATAAATGAATCAATGAGCTTAAATTCGTATTCGATTTGTTTAATAAACGAATCGAATCGAATTGACCCATTTATTAAACGAATCTATTTTTTCAAACCCGTATTCGCTTTAAAGCGAATCGAATCGAACGAATAAACGAATCATCACCCAAATTGCCACCCCTAACCCTCACTGCTTTGGCACATTCTCGGATATAGTCATAGAACATATATCTATAAACTGTATTGATAAGGCGAACCAAGAAACAAATATCTCTATACTAGTTACTTTAAAACCTTATTTAGCAGGGATATTCCATAAAGTGTCATACACTTTTATTTAATCAAATTAAAAAACATATGCATGCATCAAGTAAAGATAAGACTAATCAAATTTTAAAGAGCTAATCATATCATGGGCCTATAATCAGACTCACTCTGATACCATTTTATAAGGGTTTTGTACGTATTACGCGGGTTACGCAGCGGAAAGCGGGAAAATCGAATTTTCTCGTTTCTTTAATTTTTCTTGGGTAATTAAATAAACTAATTTATTTTAATCACTCAATACTCAAAAACAGAATATTTAACCCAGAAATCATAATTTCAATAAATTACCTAAAGCCCCTAAACTTTCCATTTTAATCATTTTAGTCATAAGTTGTTCAAAACAAACTTAGGTGATTTCAAATCACAACCAAAATTATTTGTATATCAAATATACATGAAAAACAGAATTCTGAAAATTTTCCAGATTTTTCAGTAATTACCAAAAGGCCCAAATCTTTTACTTTTTGATCATTTTGGTCCCAACTTGTTCAAAACAAGTTTAGGTGATTTCCAATCACAACCAAAATAATCTTTACATCATAAATACATTAAAAAGCATCCCAATTTTTTTTTCAAGAATTTAACACAATTGCTGTGGGGTCCCAATAGTTTGTATTTTAATCATTTTGGTCATAATTTGTCAAATACAAGATTAGGTGATATCCAATCACTACCAAAATAATTTACACATCTTATATACATTAAAATGCAACCTAGAAAATTTTTTCCAGATTTTTAACATATTACCGTGAGCCCCCAAAAACTTTATATTTTGATCATTTTGGTCATAATTTGACAAATACAAGATTATGTGTAATCCAATCACTATCAAAATAATTTGTATATCTCATATACATCAAAATACAACATATTTATGAAAAGCTCCAATTTTGGTGAAGGTTCAAAACCCTAATTTCTCAAATTAATCAAATTAATAAAATTAGCCAAAATTAACAAAATCCAATCTCTACAACACCAAATAAGTCTCACCACTTTGAAACAACTCACGAATAATTCTAGGTCATCACTGAGTGGCCTAACAACTCTAGAATGGCAACCAAGTCATCTAATGACTAAAAGAAAGCTTATTAACTCCTTAATGGCTTTCTTTGAACATCATACATTCATACACCTATCATCCATGCTTCCAACACTCAAAACACAAACAAGAAAGAGTAGAAAAACTTAAGAACCAACTATGTTATAGCCAAGAACAGAAGGAACACATTTCCCTCTAATAGAAAGTTGGAAATACTTACTAAAAACCAAGCATTCTATAGTTTTTCTTCTTGTTTCTTCACTTTTTCTCTCCAACTTCTTTAAATTATATTTTGGAGGCTTGAAAAAGGTTGAAGCAAATGGAAAACATAACACCTTATATATTAGGGTTAGGGTCGAAATATGTGGAAAAAAAAGAGTTATTTTCAATTTAATCAAAATTAAACAAATATCAAAAAAGTCAAACTCAATTTGACAACATTTTCTTTTAATGTAAAGTCAACAATTTACACTTAATAATCATTTCCTAACTTTATCATAATGGTAAGATATTTATATTTTAATCACTTTAATTATTTAACAATTAAATAATTAATTAATTAATTAAATACAAATATCTCAAATATATGTATTATATTTACTTTAAATATCTCAAATACATATATTAATGATATATGTCAAATATCTTAATTTGACAATTAATTAATGTGTATTTAATAATATCAAATATTAAATATAAATACACATTAATTAGGAAATGACGGATCGACCCCTAAATCATATATCTTTCGTTTAACTGTTAAACGATTTATAAATAATCACCATTATTCATAAATATTGCTCTAGTGCTCTACGAGTATATTTCATTAGTGAGACTCTCTAGGTTCAGGCATATCCGTCACGAAATCCAATTTCGTATCCATAATTCACCCACCCGTAAATTATGACGACCATATATAAACTCGCTGAACCATACAGGTCGAGGTCATTGCATACGTATAATCCCTCCGTCACAGGTATCCAGATTATCCCAGAGATATAGATGTAAATGTCAAATCTCTAAAGGAATAATGTCGTCGACGTATCTATTAACAATCTCTAAATAACAATCAGAACTCACTTCCGAAGTATACTATGGCCATAGATTTAACAGATCGCTAATCACATTTGGACAACCTATACTCTGTACACAGAACTGACGGATCATATCTTGACACACATAGGATATCCTAAGGATCGGTCCACACCCAACGAAAAGACAGAGGTTTGATCTAAATAGATCGGTGACGTGATTGCCATCTAAGTGTGTAGGATGTCTCATACATCCACAGTGGTATCTCAAGTCGAAGGACCACTATGCTACTCAACCCGAGAAGATTCTTATTGACGTTGGTGTACCATATATTAAGAATCTTCGGTGAGTCATTCAGTATTTATCCAATATAAATACCTACAAGTCTATACGAGTCTCCCAAGACTCATGGTTCATTGGGATAAACCATCAGACCAAGTCACGATATACGACATGTACTGGTCTCAACGGATTTTAACTAACCGACCCGTGTTAGTAAATCTTAACCAGAAACTTTATTTGATAATATACGTCTAGTAGTGTCACTTTCCAATGTCAATTACAAACTACTTTGTAACTGCACACTGCATTATATATTATTGAGTCTTTGTCTAATATATACATATTACTAAATCAGATTTAGTTTCAATCTAATCGTAATTAGATCGAATACGTATATAAAAACAAGAGGTGCAACTATTAATAAGTAATATTATGGAAAAATGTATTGTTCGTATTCATGAATCAGACATAAATACGATTCGAATTGGCGCTCTGAGCACCAACCCCAACAGTGTGTACTTACAACTATTAGGAATCACCTGTGAGTCATTCAGTATTCGGTCCAACCAATACACACACGTCTATACGAGCTTCCAAAGCTCATGGTAGATCGGGTTAAACACATGTCGTATATTGGAACTCTAATTCCAATATACGACATGCGCTAGTCTTTTAGGTTATAGGAATCCAACTGTATTTCAAAACTAACGACTATGAATATTTACTTTAAGAATAATTTACAATAGTAATACTTATCTCAATGTTTTACCACACAGTGCCCAGTATTACTACAAGATTATTCTAAGGTCAATGTCATTCTTAGCATATTTATACATCAATCTAATATGCATAATGACAATACCATTAATAAGGTATGAAATAAAAAAAAATTATTTTATTAATAAATAATAAAATGTACAATACATTATTCGGGTTGGCGCTCTAAGCACAAAATCTAACAAAAAATGCCAAAAACATGAGTCTAATACCTGTATCAGTTTTCATCTAGAAGGTGTTAGGGCGGTTGTGGGACCGCTAGGGTTGGATTGGTATCCCGCCCAGCGGAAGTGAGTCTAAACCGTGGATATCAAGCATACTAATCCCCAACATATGTCTAGCTTCTTATTCCCACTAGAAAATACAGAAAATTATGTTATAGCATTCTCAAGTTCTATTTCGAAAGCTTTGACTCTATTAACTAGACACTTATTCCCCTCATAGAGGCCATCAATAATTAAAATACTTTTATCAAGCTTGACTTGAATTTCATTCTTTTATAGCTCCACTTTTTTCAGCCTATTATTGACCTCAATGTTTGTCTTCTTGATAGCTAAACTCTTGTTGAACAATTCCATGTAAGCTACTTGAAGTTCATTCTCATCTATGGAGTCATTGTGAGAGAATTCTGAAATAACATCTACATCACTAACATTATCCTCTCTCTTACCTGTCACACTAGTAGTAAATGTAATGAAATTGCTCTTATCCTTAAGAGACTCATCAAAAGTATAGTCATCTTCTGAATCACTAAGTGAGGCTGTTATAACTTCATTCCCCTTTAACTATAGGTATGTGAGACATTCAGATCTAATATGCCCAAACCTTTCACATTCATGGCATTGGATAGCGCGAGGTTTGATATTCTTGTCATCTCTAGACTCTCTCATACTATAACTACTCTCTATAGGTTTGTCATCCCTATCATTATCAGTGCTACGACCATTCTTCTTTATCTTAAGAAATTTCTTCAACTTTTCACGAACATGGCCATATCAGCATATGTGAGAGCATCATTCTCATCATCAAAAGATAAATCATGTCCAAATTCTTTTGCAGTCTTCATCGCTATAGTCTTACGCTTTCTATATCCTCTAAGTTTTCTCTTATAAACATGAAGTTTTACTACGAGGTCCTATAGTTTAAGGTGATCTAGGTCATTACTTTTCTTGATGACTGTGATCTTCGGTAAAAACCATTCAGGTATGGATCTAAGAATTTTCCTAACTATCATATTCTTAGGAATAGTCTCGCCTAGGTTAAAGTATGAGTTAAAAAATATCGTTAATCTCAGTATAAAACTCATCAAAAGTTTCATAATCTTTCATCCTAACGACCTCAAAACTAGTAGTACGCTCTTGTAGTATATTATTCTTAACAGACAATGTGCCCTTATGCACAGTCTGAAGGATGTCCCATGCATCATTGGCTATCTCACACATAAATATTATCATAAATTCTGTCGAGAAAACAACCGCATGTAAAGCTTTAATGGCTTTGTTGTTCCTATTGCTAGCATCAAACTCCTCCTTAGTCAATGTCAATTTATCTTTAGGGGAAGAGACCCCATCAACCATTACCACGAGAGGTTTTCTCCCACACTCTACTGACATCTACACTCTCGCGTCTAGGGATTTGAGGATAGTTCTCATGTGAACTTTCCAGTGAGGGTACTCCGTCCCATCAAAGAACGGGGGACAATTCAAAGGTTGACTTCTACCAATAGTTAAGGGTCAAGGATCGAGGTCAGTCTCTGATACCAATTGAAAATTTGATTTTTGACTAGGGTTCACCTAATATCTGACCATGTGCGAAATTAAACAACTACTCTAATTTAAGACAGGTCAAAGTTAGAGCAACTATAAAATAGATCAACAAGCACCATTAAGTTTAAAGCAGATATAAATAACGAAATAAATCAAAACAAAAAAAATAATAAACACAAAGATTTTGTTGACGAAGTGGAAAACTGTCACGAGTAAAAAATCACTTAAGGTATATAGACTACCAGCCAAATCCACTATATGAGAAATACTTTTAGTGATGGTATAAGACCTATGGTAGCAACTCTACCGACTCAAATACCTATAGACTGTAATAATTCAAAGAACTCCCTGATCCCGCACCAAATGGCCTTCTCCAGAACCTCTGAAGTGTTTTAGTGAATCAACCTTGCGAACTCGCAACGCCGTAACTCCTACTACCAATCTTCCTACTAAAGAACTCTGAAGACTTAGGAAATTTAGTTTTGGTTGTGTTTCTGTGTTGATAGTAACTCAAAGTTCAATCTCACTAAAAGAAAGAAGACAAGGTAAGCAATAAAGTCTTCAAGGTGAATTATCAAGCAAGTTGAAAATAAAAGATGTTGTAGTTCAGAATCATGTGTTTCCAACCAACAATAAAGTGACTCTATGTTTGTTTATATAGATAGGGTAAATGTAGGCTTTTCTTTATGCTAAACAGAATTAAAAACACGTCCAAAATAACTCAATCTTGTAATTTTGTTCAAATTCCACAAGAACGAAGTTGATCACGCATTGTTCCGTAAACTCATTCCAACGCAGACTCCAACGCACCTCGAATGCAAACACACTGGAAGGTTTCCTTCACACGGGAAGATGAACGCACTTTGCACGGGAACCTATTGCCAAGTTTCGTTCAAATCCAAACACGAACGTGACACGAACGCCACTGCTTCGAACACAAAGACGAACACATCACTAAAGCATATCTGATATCGTCTTGCACAGTCTACCAAATACTAGTCCAATTGCTCTGAGATCTTCAAGACTCATTACAACTCAATTGAACTTCTTTTGTTACGGATATTGCCAACAAAAATAGAACTAACACATACAACTCACTAACATACATAATTCTCAGTTATATTTCTCAGTTACAATGACGATTACAAATAGTTGATCATATTTTCTTAGTCACAAAGCTAGTTACATACACAATACTCAATCATATTTCTTAGTTAAAAATATTCAATCATAATTATAATGCAATTTTATATACTTAAAAATATATTTGAACATCTTCAAACCTAAAAATCGAATATATATATATATAAAGTCCAATCCTTATAAAAAAAATTCGTGAGCTGTACCAAATTTCATTATTTATGAATGAACACGTGAACAATACTTTAAAAAATAAGGTTGGAATGGAGATGGGTAAAATAGGAATATAAATATGATGACTTTGGACAAAATAGAACGAAGTTTTGAAAATTTGGACGGCTTATTAAACTCATTAAAAGGTTATTTTTTTTGTTTTCAGGAATTGGTCTATTAATTATATTTATATTCAATGGACTTGGGCTGTTTAATCTGTTTGTCCCGATGGTGAAGAAAGCAAGTGGCCTTGAGCTTGTGGTGAAGAAATCAGTGGCCTTTTAAAGTCTAGGGGCCTTAAAGTCTAGGGGCTTTTGGGAATCCCACCCATTTGATGGGGTAATTTATAATTAGTACTTTGAAATATTTAAAAATATAAAAAAATTTAATAATTCTCATGATCAATCATTCAAGTCCCTGGTTTCTTTTAAAATGAGTCACGTCTATGCTTTTGTCTAACTGAGTGATGAATTGTTTTTCAACCTAAGATTTTATTCTATATCATACTGTTTATCTTAGGAAAAAAAAATATATATAATATAAGATGTATGAGCACTTATAGATATATAGGAACATAAGATTGAGAGATAACATATTTTTTTTTCAGAAAGCCTTACTTCTTCATAACATTTTATAGTTATTGAATAACTGATACTCTTAAATATTAGGATGGTAAAATTCGCACATGATATAAATACTAAAAAATAATTTATATTAGTTAAATATATCTATTTTTAGTTTTAAATTTTTATATTAATTCTAATTTTTAAAACCCAAATTAAAATGCCACTAAAAACAATTAAATTTTATTTTTGAAATATTAAAATATAATTTTCCTTTCAAAAAGCATATAACATTCTGATCCGAGCTCCAATTGACATGAGGTCAGTGGCATGAGAAAGTAAACTCGAAGACGATCGCGTGCATATAAAGAACACATGATTTTTCAAGGGACGAGAAAGTTACAAGCATTTGAAATTTCACATCAGAAC
>SKCR01010209.1:0-22872 GCA_019454045.1 Zanthoxylum bungeanum | reverse complement strand
GGGGGGGGTAATCATAATTGGAATTCAAACTAATGAATCTAGGTAATTTGGTTGACATAGACATATGTTTCAATTGAATTAAACTAGGTATTTGTAAATGACCATCGGAAAGGCTTTTACATAATTTAATATTCCAGATTAATAAATCAATATTTACCCAACTTGATTTAACTACTTCATCTTTTAATTAATATTGGAAGAATTCACAACCCTAGATAGTTTTAATTCTCATTAATCTACTCTCAATTCTTTATTGTTTTAAATTAGAATCATCATTATCTTTTCAAACAACTTGTTAGATATTAGTAATCACTTGACCTCATAAAATTAATAGAATAGATATAAGTCCTCGTGGGATCGATACTTTTTATACTACTTGAACGATACGTGCGCTTGCGTTATACGTGTGTGATTACGCCGCGGTCAAGTTTTTGGCGGCCAGATGCCGGGGACTTCTTTATCTTTATTATTAGTTTTGAGGTTTTTTAGGTGAGATACGTTACCTGTATCTAATTTTCTTTTACTTATTGTTTTGTTTTATTGTGTTGCAGGTTATCAGCAATCTTAATGAGACGAACCAAAGAAAGAAGTTTGAACTACGACCGCTTGACCCATAATTGAAAGAACCATAACGACAGTTAAGAAGGGAAGGCGGGGCAAGGCCAGAAGCAACTGTTAACATAGAACCTGAAACCTTTGGAGGTTGCACCACCTATTCCTATTCGCGACAGAAACCATTCCGGTGGTAGATGGCCTCATTTCATGTATTGTATTTCCATCCTTTACCAGCGAATGCAAGGGAATGACATCAAAACTTGCATTCAGATGATTCAGCATCAGTGCAATTTGGGGGAAAAGCAACTGAAGATCCTAATAACCACATAAGCAACTTCTGGAAGTTTGCGGCACTTTCAATTAAACCGATAGATGCTGAAGAAGCAATGAGATTGCGTGTTTTCCATACTCCTTGAAGGACAGAGCTAAAGCTTGGCGACATTCACTTCCAGCAGGTTCTATCAGAACTTGGAACACCTTAGCCACCAAATTTCTTGCAAAGTACTTTCCACCAGCCAGAACTGGAAAACTGAGGAATGGCATCACATCCTTTGTGCAACAAGAATCAGAATCAGAACTTTCTACGAAGATTGGGAAAGGTACAAAGATTTGCTCGGAAATGTCTTCACCATTTGATTCCAAAATGGCTTCAAGTCCAAACATTCTATAATGGACTTTCTGGAATAATGAGAACCACAATTGATGCTGCTGCTGGAGGAGCATTGATGGCAAAATGAGAAGAACAAGCTGGTGGGACCTATCGATATAAATGGCCAACAATAATCATTGTGGCCAACAGAAAGAAGCATGATTCAAACGAATTGCTGGAATTTATGAAGTTGGAGCCAATTCAGCAGTCAGTACCAAACTGGATCAGATATGCAAATTCATGGAGACTCTCGGCATACAAAGCAACATTGGAACTACAAATTCACCATAGGGAGAAGCACCAGAACAAAATCAAGTAAATTGAAAGAACTATGAACTATGTCAACAATTTCAACAGACAGAGAGGAACAATCCATTTTCCAACACCTACATCCAGGGTGGTGGAGGAATCATCCCAATTTCTCATGGAGCAACAATCTAGGGCAAAAGCAAAAAAAATCCACCACCTGGATTCCAGGCAACAGAATAAACAGCCAGGAGTTAGGAATGATTCAGAAAATAAAAAAGCAGAAGAGTTGAAAAAGACCCAGAAATGAAAGATTGTTGCAGATGTTTAAAACGCAACAGAGCATATGATGCTATGTTTCAAAGCCAATCTGCTTCCATCAAAGCACTGGAGAATAAAATAAATGGACACTGGCCAATGCTCAGAGTACAGACCCCAGGAAATCTTCCCAGCAATACAGAACCAAAATCCAAGGACCGAGGGAAGGAGCAATGTCCGCCATCACCTTAAAAAGTGGTACTGAAATCAACAAAGATGTTGGAATCAG
The DNA here is from genome assembly GCA_019454045.1 of Zanthoxylum bungeanum. Taxonomy (NCBI): domain Eukaryota; kingdom Viridiplantae; phylum Streptophyta; class Magnoliopsida; order Sapindales; family Rutaceae; genus Zanthoxylum; species Zanthoxylum bungeanum. The sequence continues at coordinate 20,875 of SKCR01010209.1, read as the reverse complement.
GCAACCATTGAAGATGTTCCAAAAGAAACAGGAGAAACAGAGGAGAGGAAAAAGAAGCAAAGGAAAAACAAGCAATGAAAAAGAAGCAAAGGAAAAAGAACAGATCACTCCACCTCCACCTTTTCCTCAGCGTCTTCAGAAAAGCAATTGGACAAGCAGTTCGCTCGATTCTTGGAGGTTTTCAAAAAGCTGCACATCAACATACCATTTGAAGAAAGCTTTGGAACAAATGCCAGCTATACTAAATTCATGAATGAAAGACATTCTTTCACGAAAACGGAGATTGGGAGATTATTAATACTGAATCACATATCTCACGGAGCAATTTCAAATAATACTGAAGAAGCCTTTCAATATCCTGAGATTCATCATGACATCATAACAGAGGACGAGGCTGAGCAGTATCAAGAATCTGAGGTATCAGTTCAGAAGCCTACACCAACAAAGTCCCAATTTGATTTTTATTATTCTGACTTTGTCGAGGACAAAGAAGCTGAACTGTTGTACCAATTGCACCAACAAAGGAGGATCAAACTTTCAATCCTCAAAATGAAGATCTTGGAGCATGCTTTGCAACGATGTTTGAAGAAGATCTTCTTGAACCATCCATTCCAGTTCATATCAGAGGATGAAGACCTAAAATCTGACATTTCTTTTCATCCTCAGATTGACAATTTTGAAGCATGTATTTCACAGATGACAGATGAAGAGCTGAATACAGAAATCCTAAAATTCATATGTGAAGAAAAGGTGGAGCAAGAAGCAGAGCAAATGGAGGAGCAAATGTCTGACCAAATTAAAAATCCAGAGCATTCAGGCGAAACATCACTGTTTTGGGGAATACAATTTAGAGATATTACTCAGATGCTTGACAGAATAGAAATCCCATTCCAAGTCAAGCATCATACGAGACCTCCTGATTTTCTTTCTTTCTTTTCAGGAACCAATGGAGCAACAAAGATTAAAAAGGTGGCACAAACACTAAAATGGTCAAAATTCTTTTTGCCCATTTACCTTTGGAAGAGACCATTCAAAAGCAACGCACATGGGAATGTCTTTAATAGGACATCCAAAACGACGCTGAAACCTCATTGACAGATGGATTTCAGTCACGTCTGGCTGAAGACGAAAAATTTAGCGCTAGTAGGGAGGCAACCCAAGCAATGTTATAATTTTTGTTTTCATATTTTGTGTATACATGTTGTAGAGTTTTTAATTTTGTGTGTTGTTTTGTAGGGAAAAGCACAAACGGAGCATTTTAAGGCAGAAAGAATGGTGTTTGGCAATCATAAAGATGAGAACCAATTCATTAGCGATGGCTGAGTAAGGAATGAAATCTTGAGACACATCCTAATGGATTTATATACCAAACAAGTGGCGTATTGCATACACAATTCTGTTGCCTTAATTATTGCTTTGATTTGCTTTTCTGTTGTAATTATCTTTATTTTGTAGACATGATCCAGACTTTTTGACCTTTCACGATTTCTTTTGTTGTTTAGCAAACAAGCTTCATTTGGAAGATACTAGTGCTATTATTACTCACCATTTTTCAGATACTATAAATTCAGCCCGTCATTGCACTTTTGAAGGCATCCAGAGTTGAGAAAGAAATACATAAAAAAAATGGAAGCCACTTTAAGAAGACGAGTTGAGAACATCTGTGTGTTTGCGGTAGTAGTGTTGGTGTTAAGCCACAATACGTAGAAGCAGCACAGGAATTGGGTCAAGTCTTAACTGCAAGGAATATGCACTTAGTATATGGCGGAGGCAATCTTGGACTAATGGGGATCGTTCAAAGCCCGTACAAGAAGGAGGTAGTATTGTTTTGGGAATCATCCCAAAACCCTTGGCAGAAGCAAATCTTATTGAATCATCAAACGGAGAGGAACTGATCGTGCCAGGTATGTCTGAACGACTGGTAGAAATGATTTACCGTTCTGATGCTTTTATTGCTTTGCCAGGTGGCTTGGGCACATTGGAGGAAATTTTTATAGTGTTATCTTGGGCGAACCTGAACATACACCAGAAACCAATTGGGTTGTTTAACGTTGATGGATTTTATGATTTTCTTTGTGTGTTTCTTGATGATGCCCGGAGAAATGGGTTCGTGTCAAAACCTTTAAAAGAACTCTTCCTTACTGCCAGAACTGCTCCGGATCTACTTGACCAACTCTTAGCTATGAACCATAAGTTGACCATATCCTTTCAAAGATAAATTGGTCCGAGGACGATCGTGGTAAGAGGCATCGTGTTAATCTGGATCTTAACCTTTAATTTCTTGTGAGTAGAATTTCAGCTAACCAGGTATTATCTTCTAAACTCTTCTTCTACTGTTTAGGGAGTAGGTGATGGTTTGATGTCTTCCTCACTTACTACCTTTCTATAAGGAAAAGCTGTGAAGGCACCTAGATAATCATTCACCCGTAGCTCATTGTGATAGACTAATTTGGAGGACTCGTTGTTTATTCCTGACACCAAGCGATAAGAGCCTAAGAGGCTTGGGTACTTAAGAGAGTCTCGCTCCACCCTCCCTCTGGGGAATCTACAACGGGAAATCTACCTTGTTTTTATTTTGTGTGTTATTTTTATTTTTAGTCCAAAATTTTTCGAAAAATACAAAAAATTTGAAAATTTTTCAAAAAGTAAAAAAATATTTTGCATTTTTATTTGACTAAATCATGGTAAAATTGGTAATAAATAGTTGTGTAAGGAATTCTCACTCCTAATACGTATTTCAAACCTATTTTGAAACAAGTTAATTTTTGTTTATTTCCTTTTGAATTATTTAATTTGTGAATTCTCCATAATACTGACTAAAATGAATCTTCATATGTTCAGTTAGCAGGTATTATCAACATACATGGAAACATACAGACATGAGCTAAAATTGAAAAGTTTGTAATATCCAGTGCTCTAGTTCATTTGGAGGAAGCATCTCAAAAAGTGATGGAATAAAAAAAAATCTGAGATCCGAGTTATTAAGTCTGTAAGGGTGTTTTAACACCTAGTGCCCTAAAACCAACTGGTTTGGGAGTCACTAGCCCAAAGCTCGCTACATGGATCAAAAAGATGACATAAAAAATATATATATATCTGAAGTCTGAGTAATTAAGTCAGTAGGGGTGTCTTAACATCTGGTGCCCTAAAGCCAACTGGTTTGGGAGACACCGACCCAACACTCGCTACATAGATGTAAGATATTGTATATAAATAAAAAATAGAGAAAAAATCAAAGAAAAAATTAGAAAAATCAGAAAATTTATTCCATTACTACAAAAAGGTGTGAAATCTGATAAAACTTTAGAATAAAAATATTACTCTCTTATCAACTATACTTATGACTGTTGTGGGCAAAAATGAGTTGTTTAATATTTTACTGGCTGTGTATATGAAGAATGGTAAAATAATCGGAGAATTTACTTATTCAGTAATTTAGAATGAAACAAAACAACTAGTAACTTGGAGTAGAAGTTTCACCTAATTAGTCACTAACTTCTTTATTCTCTTCTCTTGTCTTTTTGCTTTTGTGTGCATTAGTTTCACTACCTTTTTGCTTTTATAAATATTTGTGGGTATCATTGTTGTAAACCCTCACGAGACTACAACTCGTCCACTAGGGTCACCTATGGGTTTGAAGGCTTGTTGCATATGCTAAATGCAACCGTGATCCCCACAAAAATGGCTTAGTTAAATTTTATTTTGTTATTTTATTTTGCTCGAGGACTAGCAAAATGTTAGGTTTGGGGGTGTGATGAGTGGTAAATGTATCACTATTTTCCACTCATTTAACTTAATATTTTGTATAGTTTCTTGAGTTTTGTGATTTTGATGATGTGTTTGTTTGGTTATTTTGTAGATAAATAAAGTTTCAGGACATTCTAGAGGTGATTTGAAGCAAACTGTGAAAATTGGCAAAAATGATGATTTTGGTAATTTTGGAGCGTCGTGACACCGAAACCCTTGGCGTCCCGACCTCTAACGTGCGCCGGAGACTGCTAACATGCACCAGGTCAACAATTCAAAGTTGACAAGTTTGACTTTGCCAACTGAGCCGTTGCCACGTGACATCATCATAAGCGATCCGCTAACGTGCGTCGCATGCCACGTGTCAAAAATTCAACGAGCCGACATCAGCCAGCCGCCTTGCCACGTCCCCTTATCGCTTCAGCCGCCCTGCCACGTGTCAGATAAGACCAGAAGCAATGAATCAGGAAATGCCACGTCAGCGCGGCGCAAGGCTTGCGCGGCCCGACGCACAAGGCTTGCGCGGCCCGACGCGCTCCACTTACTCGGGCCTATAAATTCGGCTCGATTTTCAGTTTCAGATGTATCTTTTTCTTGAAATCCTCTGATGTAAATAGGGAGTTCTCTCTTAGTTTCTTTAAATTTCAGTTTTAATTACTATTGTAATAGTAATTTTCTTCTATAATAGTCATAGTAATTTTCCTTTTTAAACTTTTTTTTTTTACTTTTACTATTCAACCATGAGGAGGGGTACTTCTCATGCTAAGGTAAAAAGGTAATTCTTTTACTATTGCTATTTAGATTAATCTCCCTTAAAATATAATATATTAAAACTATTTAAAACCTAACTTAAATGAGGATACCACCATACTGGTCGGTTGGTTATTCAATTTAATCTGGTTAAACCTGACTTAATGAGGATACCGTCATACTGGTCGGTTGGTTTATTTTTGTTCCGCCTTTATGGCTGGTTTATTAACAAATATTACCGCCTTAATGGCTGGTTGGACTTAATATTGACTTAATCAGGTTACCGCCTATATGGCTGGTTGGTAAAATTATCACAAGTATATATATATATATGGGAGATATCTAAATAGTAAATAGTATAAGTTAATTCCTTTTACCTTAGCATTTTTTTATTTTTCTGCATTTACTTTTTAATAATTTTTATGTTTTTTTTACTTTTCATAACTATGTGTTGTAACTAAGTTAGTTTTCTAGGGTTGTGATAAAATCTAATATCACCGGTTTATAAGAGGTTATTTTATAATTTGGATAATTTAAAGGTTTACTTATTAAGTCTAAGCTTAATGCTTCTTGTTGTCTGATCACCAATAAGATTGATGTGGTAAATCTAAAATGAACTAGACATAGGGATTTTAGGTTTCAGCCTTAGACTAATAGCCCACGATCTTCTTTGAGGATAGATAACCCTTTAATAGATTTCCTTATAGGATAGACATATACCTGTTGGGCGGGGGGGGTAGTCATAATTGGAACTAAACTTAATGAATCCAGATAATTTGGTTGACATAGACATATGGTTCAATTGGGTTAAACTGTGGTATTTGCGTCTGACCATCGACAAAGGCTTTTGCATAATTTCGTGTTCCAGGTTAGTAAACTGATTTATTACACAAGCATAAAATAATCACTTCATCTTTGAAAAGATATTAGAATGATTCACAATCCTAGATCTTTTTGTTATTTTCCTTAGTATTTTCTTTTGTCTTTTTATCTTTTTATTTATTTAGCAAATCTACAATCAACAAATCAATCAAGCAATCATTCTTCTCCCTCAATAGATATCTGTAAATAATTAGATTCAATAATTAATAACAACAGTAGGAATTAAGTCCTCGTGGGATCGATATTTTATACTACTTGAACGATATGTGCGCTTGCGTTATACGTGTGTGTTTACGCCGATCAGAAATCACACATGTAAAGCAAGCGCACGTATCGCTCAAGTAGTATAAAAATATCGATCCCACGAGGACTTAATTTCTACTATTGTTATTAATTATTGATTCTATTCATTTACTAGTATCTAATTAGGTTGAGAAGGGAATGATTTCTGATTGGTTGGTTGAATGTGGATTTGCTAAATAAATAAATAAAAATACAAAAGAAAATATAAAGGAAAATAAACAAAAGACACAAACATATAGGGTTGTGATTCCACACAATATTATTCTAATGATGAATTGATTCTCTTATACATGTGTAATAAATCAGTTGTTAACCTGGAACACGAAGATATGTAAAAGCCTCTGTCGATGGTCAGATGCAAACACCCAAAGTAACCCAATTAACTATATGTCTATGTTAACCAAGAAACTCCGAATTCATTAAGATCAAGTTCCAATTGTGACTACCCACGCCCAACAGGTATTTGTATATCCTGGAAGAAAATCTCTAAGATGAGATCGTGAGCTATTGAATCTAATGATGAAACCTAAAATCCCTTCATCAAGTTCATTTTAAATTTACCATATCAATCTTATTGGTGATCAGGCAACAAGAAGCATTAAGCTTAAGATTCAATAAACAAGCCAAAACATCACAAATAATATAAAGAAAATCAATTATTAAACTCTTGAATATTGTGCTTCATTACTTCCCTAGAGTAAAAATAAAATGTTGGGGTTAGAGGATCCACCTTACTATTTTAAATCTAGAAATCTCCTTTATTATAATATATAAATTTGCATGAATTATAAACCGACTATATAGGCGGTATCCAATTCAATATAATTTAATTTAATCCAACCGATCATAAAAGCGGTACCCAATTAAGTCAGGATTAAGAATATTTTAATTAAGTCCAATCGACCATAAAGGAGATATCCAATTAAGTCTGGTTTTAAGATAATTTATATATTATAAAATAAGGGAGATAAATCTAAATTATCATAATAAAAGTTTCACCCTTCCCATAGCGAAAATTAACTACAAAACATAAAATAAAGATAAAATAAACAAACTATTATTACTACTTCTAAAAATAAAAATACATTACTATAAATATATACAAATAAGATACAATCATCAGTTCCTTATCAAGAAAGCTAAGGAAAGTATGAAAATGGAAAATGAAATCAACCTCAATTTATAGGCAAAAATCTTTCTCGCGTGTCGCGATGCGTGCTATAGTAGATGGCGGCTGTCGGAAGACTGAATTATTGTGTCGGCGTCGCGACACGTGAAGGCTTGGGAGTCGCGACGCGTGCTATAGTGATGATGTAATGACGACGTAAGTGATGATACGTGTCGACAGTTGAATTATTAGTGCGTGTCGCGATGCAGAGAAGGTTGCACGTCGCGACGCGTGAACAATAATTTCCCCATTTTTCCCTTTTTTCATCCGTTTTTCATCATTTTAGCCCCGAGTTGATTCCATTGAGTCCCAAAACTTTATTTATCTGTAAAACAAACAAAAACACATCAAAATATTCATAAAACCCGAGAAATCATACAAAACATTAGATAAAAAGAGTGGTAAATATTGATATATTTTCGGCTCATCACACCCCCAAACCTAACATTTTGCTTGTCCTCGAGCAAAACAAACAAAACAAATAAATAAACAATTAAAACTAAATTAATCTAAGCCATTTTCGTAGGGATCACGATTGCATTTAGCGTATACAATAAGCCTTTAAACCCATAGGTGTCCCTAATGGATAAATTATAGTCTCGTGAGGGCTTACAGCGACGATACCCACAAACGTCAATTAAATGCACATGCAATCACACATAAAAACAAAACAAAATAAATAAATAAAATAAATGAAAATAATAACTATATATACAATGTTCTCAGAGAATGTCTAGCAACGAAGTTAAAGGAACCTTCAAAATGCATACTACAATACAATGTCCTCAGAGAATGTCTAGCAACGAAGTTAAAGGAACCTTCAAAATCCATACTACAACTAAAATCCATTCATTTGAACAAAGTATCTAAATCAGACTCTAAGTGTGTGTGTGTGAATAGCTCTGCAAACAACTTCGATTCTAAGTTATTAATTAGGTGAGTTTGTCTCAATTCTCAGTAGTTAATGGGTCAAACCAACCTGATTATCTAAAAATTTGTATGCTTCTATATGCGCAAAGTGTGGTATGAGATTTTTTTTCAAACTTTACCGTTTGACGTAAACGATCACTGTTTACTGAGGTAAGATATCTGGTTGCTGAGTAAAAGCTTATTTATTAACTAACTCAAGTTGTACCATTTGACGCGAACAGTCACTGTTGGCCAGACAAGAAGCTCGATTACTAAGTAAAAGCTTGGTCAATTTTTATTCATTTATTATTATTTTTTTTATCATCATACAACACATCTTAAATAAATGTAGACACAAACAGATATTCAGGGAAACGGTCATTCATCAACCTCTGATTATTTTAACTAGTCACTTTGTCAATTTCTTATTATTTAACTGCTACATAACTATTTTTTTAAGTGCATATGAGTCTGACCTAGATATTAGGCTCAAAGTCCAGGATAAAAGTGAAATTAGCATTTATCATTTCCTAGAACTTTTTACTAAGGCAAACAATCTCATCATTAGACTCTATTTTTGTAATCATTTTACAAGAAAAAATTAAATCATGCACAAAACATGCATGAAAGAAACATAACAGAGAAAACAATAAACATAAACATCCCCACCTCCAAACCTAAATCTAGAATTTTCCTCAATACGTTATAAAATAAAATAAAGATAAGGGAACAATGTTACCGTGGTTTAGTCAATCCTTAGCCCCATCGTCATCGTCGCTGCCGTCCTTCTGAAGGTCAGGGAATACAGGAATATGTCCATAGCTCATGTTGAGATGGCGAGCCATTTGTTGAAGCAATTGCCTCGTGGCCATACTGTCTTGTACCATGAAGTCAATGCGAGATTCCATTTGATCTAAGTGATGAGACATGGAGCCTAGTCGCGATGATCTCCGTGCAGGTTGAGGTTGCTGTTGTGCTGCTACAGGTGTTGAAGATGAACTGGCCTGTGCTAGGGTTCTCTCCGCTCTCAGTTGTTGAACAATTCTTGTTGTAAGTGCAGTGGTGGCCTGTATTGATTCTTCTTTAGGGTCTATGGGCACCCCAGCTGCTTCATAGAGGTTAGTGATAAGACTGTAATATAATAGTCTAGTCTGTACAGAGTGTGCCACCTGAACAATATTATAGATATTAGTTCATCTATGTCAATGGTATGTCCTTCAAGCAAAGAGTAAAGCAGAATCATCCATTCATTGGTGATACTGGTTATATGGATACGAGGTAAAAGGTTGCGGGTTAAGAAGTGAAACCACACTCGAGCATCAGGTTTGAGATACCTAGAACTCATTTTGACATATTCCCCACTATTTTTTATATCCCAGACAGCTTTGGGGATGCATAGTGTTCTAGTGATATGATCTAGGTCGTGGTGCTCAATGATTTCCGTATATTTATCTTCCTCTATATCTGGTAACCTTTAAAACTTGTTGATCGTGGATCGATCAAATGCCACCATATAGCCTCTAACCAACACCTGATACGTTAGGTGCTCGTAAGTATTAGGGTAAAAATCTCTAACCCATGAATACATGCGAGGGTATGTTGCCTACAGAGCATGTGCCAATGCCTTTAGGCAATTATTGTGTCAATTTGGGGAAATTACCCGGGTTTAGTTCAAATCTCCTCTCCATAATTGGGACTTTTTGCCCCGTATTCTTTTCATAACATTTTTCCGCGGTCGCTGACATAAATTTTTCATTGTCATATGATGGAGTTTCGACCGCTTTAGATCAGGCTCTTTTAGGTCTCATTGGGATTCTTGAAAAAATTGGGCAGAGGTTTCTCTAATTCTAAGGATTTCCCAACAATCACCCTAAACTAACACTTCAAAAAAAATCACAAAAACCACAAAACTTTCCTTCGCTCCGAAATCTATGATTTTTCTCAACAACCACACACAGCCACAACTCAAAATTTTATCACAAATTCAACCAAGTTCTTCGCCCCTAATTCTACAAAAATTTCACAACAAACACAAACCTAAAAACTGCAAAGTTTAACACAAATTGAACTATAAACAACACTCATACACACTGTAAATCTAAAAAATTCTCCAAGTTCTTCGTCCCCAATCTACTAATTCAACAGTAACCACAAACATAAAAATTTACCACAACAACTCGCAAATTCGCACAAACACAATGATAAAATAAATTAAGAAAATGAAGAGACGAGGAACGAAGGTACCTGATTCGCGAGTGTGTATCCCCAAATTCGAGTCCTACATGCGAAATGGAGGGTGGAAGCTTCAAATTTGTGGATGGGTTTTGGTGTTTAGTGAGTTATAGGAGTGGATTTGAGTGTTTGGTTGAGAGAGAAAGTGAAGAAGTTGAGAGAAAATGAGGGAAAATTGAGAGAAAATAAGAGAGTGAGAAAAAGCCCTAAATTTGGGGATCTTCACGTGTTAGGTTAGCTTTTTTTTGGTGAAATGCGAATCTTTCGGCGAACATATCCACAAAGACGCGTCTCAAGAGTTGACTCCTTACTCTGCCATCTTGATGATTGAATTTTTATCTTCGTGATTTTGTCAAATATTATTCTGTGATAACCCAGTTTTCATTGGCTTGCTCTGCTTTAAGTGCTCCGTCTATGATTTTTTCTACAAAAATAACACGAAAAATTAAAAATGCTACAACATGTATACACAAAATACAAAAATAAAAATTTAAGTAAAAATAAAAATTTCGCATGGGTTGCCTTTCTGCTAGCGCTAAATTTATCATCTTCAGCCAGACATGTTTGAAGATTGTTCTTCAAGGAGGCTTTAGTGTGGTTTTGGATGTCATGGAAATGACAATGCCATGTGCGTTGCTTTTGAAGGGTCTCTTCCAACGATGAGGTGGCCAAAATAATTTTTTTCAACTTAGTGCCCATGCCACCTTCTTAAAACTTTATCGCACCAGTGGCTTCTGAAAGAAAAGAAAATGAATCATGAGGTCTCGTATGGTGCTTGACTTTGAATGGGAGTGCCATTCTGTCAAGCTTCTGGGCGGTGTCTTCGATATGTACTCCTCATTGTTATGATGTATCATCTAGTGTCATGAGATTTTTGTTAGGCTACCACATTTGCTCATGTATTTGCCCTGCATCTTGTTCCATCATTTCTTCACAGATGTTTTTAAAATTTCTACATTCAGCTCTTCATCCGACATCTGTATAATGTATGCTCCACAAGTGTCAATCTGAGGATGTAAAGATATGTATGTTTGTAGGCCTTCATCCTCTGTGGTTGGTATGAACGGTTCGGGTAGCTCTTCTCCTTGTTTCTCCTTACAAACACAATAAGCGACCAGAGAATTATCCAGATCAAATTGAAACTCTGCTTATTCAGGCTCCTGAACCGATACCTCTGACTCTTGATACTGCTCAGCCTCTTCCTCTGTTAAGGTGCCATCGTGAAATCTTTGGTACTCGAAGGCTTCATCAGTGTCATCTAAAATTGTTCATTGAGATATGTAATTCAGGTTGTCAGTTAATTGTTTTATTTGATCTGTCAGCTTCTGTATAGATTCCGCTTGATTCTGAAAGTGCATCAAATTTAGCTTCCCGCTGTTTAAGAATCTCCATCAACTGTTCTATCTCTGATGGTTCTGGTTTTTGATGAAGTTCATAAGTTGATGGTGGATAAGATAGAGAATAAGATTCGGTGAAATATGTGGGTACTGTGTATAAAGGTCCATGATAACTCTGCCACCCCGAATTGTAGTTGAACGTGCAATAATCACTAGGGTGTTCACCATCACATATCTCACATCTCTGAAATGGTTGAGCAAATGTTGTATTGCTAGTATCTGACTTCTCGTGATAGTTGTTGGGCTACAGGTCTCAGAAAATCGGACTGTGTCTCCCTGATATGGGGTGTATTTTCACCTCTTAAAGCTCGTAATGCTTCAATAGCCCAATAGTGATCCACATTTCAACCACCTGAAAAATAAAAGAAAGAAATAAAAATTACGAATAAAAGTAAAGAAAATTAGATACAAGTAAAGTAGATAACTTCAAAATTAATAACATAAGAAAAATAAATCCCCAGCAACGGCTCCAAAAACTTGGTTCCGAGTGAAATCACACACGCAACGCAAGCGCACGTATCGCTCAAGTAGTATAAAAATATAGATCCCACGAGGACTTAATTTCTACTGTTATTATTAATTATTGATTCTATTCATTTACATGTATCTAATTGGGTTAAGAAGGGAATGATTTCTGATTGGTTGGTTGAATGTGGATTTGCTGAATAAATAAATAAATAAATAAAAATACAAAATAAAATATAAAGGAAAATAAACAAAAGACACAAACATTTAGGGTTGTGATTCCACACAATATTATTCTAATGATGAATTGATTCTCTTATACATGTGTAATAAATCAGTTATTAACTTGGAACACGAAGATATGCAAAAGCCTTTGTCGGTGGTCAGATGCAAACACCCAAAGTAACCAAATTAACTATATGTCTATGTTAACCAAGAAACTCTGAATTCATTAAGATCAAGTTCCAATTGTGACTACCCACGCCCGACAGGTATATGTCTATCCTGGAAGGAAATCTCTAAGGTGATAGCGTGAGCTATTGAATCTAAGGTTGAAACCTAAAATCCTTTCGTCAAGTTAATTTTAAGTTTACCACATCAATCTTATTGGTTATCATGTAACAAGAAGCATTAAGCTTAAGATTCAATAAACAAACCAAAGCATCACACATAATATAATTAAAATCAATTATTAAACTCATGAATATTGTGCTTCATTACTTCCCTAAAATAAAAATAAAATGATGGGGTTAGAGGATCCACCTTTACTATTTCAAATCAAGATATCTTCCTTATTATAGTATATAAATTTGCATGAATTACCAACCGACTATATAGGCGGTATCCAATTAAGTCAAATTTAATTTAATCCAACCGACCATAAAGGCGGTACCCAATTAAATCAGGATTAAGAATATGTTAATCAAGTCCAACTGACCAAAAATGCAGTATCTAATTAAATCAGGTTTTAAGATAGTTTATGTATTATAAAATAAGGGAGATAAATATAAATTATCATAAAAAAAGTTTCACCCTTCCCCTAGCGGAAATTAATTACAAAACATAAAAGAAATATAAAATAAATAAACTATTATTACTACTACTAAAAATAAAAATACATTTCTATAAATATATAAAAACAAGATACAATCTTCAGTTCCTTATCAATAAAGCAAAGGAAAGTATGAAAATGGAAAATGAAATTAGCATCAATTTATAGGTGAAAATCTGTCACGACACGCTACAGTAGATGGCGGCTGTCGGCAGACTGAATTATTGTGTCGGCGTCGCGACTCGTGAAGGCTTGGGAGTCGCGACGCGTGCTACATTGATGATGCAACGATGACGCAAGTGATGACTCGTGTCGGCATCTGAATTATTGGTACGCATCGCGACGCAGAGAAGGTTGCGTGTCGCGATGCGTGAACAATAATTTTCCCATTTTGTCATTTTTCATGTGTTTTTCATCGTTTTAGCCCCGAGTTGATTCCATTGAGTCCCGAAATTTTATTTATCTGTAAAACAAACAAAAACACATCAAAACGTTCATAAAACCAAGAAATCATACAAAATATTAGGTAAAATGAGTGGTAAATATTGATATATTTTCCGCTCATCAAACTTGCATTTCATATTGTCAAGTTTGGGCAACGATCCCATGCATAATATTTTGGAATGAGAAAGAGTATCAGAGTTGTTCTTAGTTAGAAGGTCAATGGCTCAGGGGGATAGTACGGTCTATTCCTTGCCGGTGGCATCTCCCGGATCATAGATGTTACATGGACATGACTTTTGGATTTTGGAGTCCGGAAACTTAAAATGGCGTTCTAACAGTGTACAATTTTGGAAATTCCAACTTTGTGCAATTTTCTTAATTTAGCCATATATTTTTACTTTGATATCATATTGAGGCAATTCCAGTTTCAGATGAAATAAGTCTCAAATATCTACAAGTTTGTTGTTTACAAGAATTTCTAGTTTTGAGGTTTTCAAGGTCGAAATTGGTGAAGACGTCAATATGTGTTGCATGTAATTTTAATTATTAGAAAATAAAGTAAGAAATAAAAAATAAAAAAAAAGTAAAAAATAAAAGTTGAAATGTCATAATCCACCTTTGGTCGATTGTGATCATGTTTGTAAGATTATCAACAACAAAAATAAAAAAAAAAAGTCAAAAAATGAAAAGAAAAAAAATAAATTAGTAAAAGTTTGTTGTTTGTATTTGATTTGAATAGTCGTAACTAATAATTGAGAGATGACCACTTCTAATATAAATAGAGATGCTCATCTCTCATTTTTCTTCATGTTTTCTTTCAAAGTTCTCTTGTAGAATTTGAGAAAGTGTGTCTTGTGTGTTTAAAATTTTAAGCTTTCTTGCAATTTTTTTTTCTTTCAGTAATAAAATTATGCATGTTTTTCTTCAAATCATGAGTAGCTAATTTCATCCTGCTGGGGTAAAGAGTGAAACTCTTAATATGAGAATATATATTAATATTATTTATATTATAATATATAAATTGTAATATGAATAAGTAATTTAAATCTGGATTAATTATTGACAAACTTTGTCATCACCTTTATGGCTGGTTTTATTTATTTGGCATAATTAATTACTGAAGTAAATTAACTGAGTAATAATGACAATTTATATATTATAAAAAATATGATTTCTCTATATTTGAAATATTATAGTGGATCTCCTAGCCCCAACATTTTAATTTATTATTGTAGTTCAATTTGAAATTTTCCATCACTTTAAACAAATCTAACACTTTTATTTCACTTGAGTTGTTATTTTTTTTTAGTAAATTTATTCCATGTGGATCGACTCAGACATATCGGGTTATTTTATCACTTCGACACTCTTATACTTGGGAGTAAAGAATCCCCTTTTGAGTGTGTCACTCACCAGAATACACAAGCATATAATTTCTCGTTCTCTTAAGGTACTTAAGAATGTGTTTCACAGCCACCCAATGATCTAATCATGGGTTAGACTGAAACCTACTGACTACTCCCACTGTAAAATAGATGTATGGTCTCGTGCATAATATAGCATACATGAGACTACGAACTGTTGAGGCATATGGGATATGTCTCATTTCCTCAACTCATTGAGGTGTCTTTGGACACTCTTCCTTTGACAAATGAATTCCATGTCGGAAAGGCAAATTGTCTTTCTTAGAATTCTACATCCCAAATCGCACAATGATCTTGTCGATATATGATACCTGAGACATAACTAACAGTCATCTCTTGCGATCTCGAAGAATTTGGATCCCAATTACATAACTGGCCTCTCCCAATTCTTTCATTTGGAATTGGTTAACTAGTCAGGATTTCACGTTCGATAATAATTTTACATAATTCCTAATGAGTAAAATATCATCAATGTATAAAATGAGAAAAACCACCTTACCGTCAATGACGCGTTTGTATACACAATGCTCATTGAGGTTCTGCTCAAAATCATAAGAATTGATCATAGTATCAAATTTTATGTTCCAAGATCGAGATGTCTGCTTGAGTCAATAGATGGACATTTGCAGCTTGTAAACCTTTTGCTCTTGACCTTGGGCTATGAACCCCTTTGATTGTACCATATAGATACACTCATCAAGATTTTCATTCAAGAATGTAGTCTTGACTTTCATTTGCCAAATCTCATAGTCATAATATGTGGCAATGAAGAGAATAATGTGGATAGATTTGAGCATGACTACTGGCGAGAAAGTCTCTTCATAGTCGACTCTCTCTTTCTGGGTTTAACCTTTGGCCACTAGCATAGTCTTGAAGGTCTGTACCTTCCCATCTGCTCCTCTTTTTTCTTGTAGATCCACTTGCAACCTATGGGTTTTACCCTATAAGGTTGGTCTACAAGTTCCCAGACTGAGTTGGAGTACATCGACTCCATCTCGAGCTTCATGGCTTTAAGCCATTCATCTTTATCAAAATAATCCATTGCACTATGATAGGTCAATGGATCATTACACCATCATTGGATGTGATAATTTGTGCGTCTCCAACTCCTAGATAAAGATCATGTTGTCGTACAACTCGCCCACTACGTCTAGGTGGTAGATCATTCTGATATAATTACATCTGATGCTCAGATGTCGAAGGTGTTATACTTCTGTCAACTATTGTTGATGATGGCGCGCTAGTCGAACCAGCAAGTAACTCATCGAGTAACACTTTACTTTGAGGTTTGAATTCCCTCATATAGTTATACTCAAGAAATATAGTGTTTGTCGATACAAACACTTTATTATCTTCCGGACTATAGAAGAATCCACTCTTAATCTCTTTAAGATAGCCTACAAATAAACACACTTGAGAACATGGCTCCAACTTTGTAGCCTTATTCTTCAGCACATATGTTGGACATCCCTATATGCAGGAAATGTTGTAAACTAGCTTTATGACCACTCCACAACTCCAAAATGGTACACTGACTCAAATTTTCAATCAAACATAGATGATAAAACGTGCAAATCTGGATTTATATTCTTATGTAATAGAGGAGCAGTAAGTTGGAAATGTGCTAAACAAACTACTACAAATAATTCCACTACAGAGGCTGAGTATATAGTAGCTTCAGAAGTAGCAAATGAAGCAATTTGGATGAAAAAGTTTGTAACAGAACTTGGTGTTGTTCCTGCCATTGAAAATATATTTTCTCTATATTGCGATAACAATGGGGCTATATCACAAGCCAAGGAACCAAAGTCTCACCAAAAATCCAAACATCTTCGGCGCAAATATCATATTATTAGATAATATGTTAGAGATGGTCAAATCATCATGCATAAGACACCGCTAGCAGATAATATTGTTGATCCACTCACTAAGCCTATGACGCAATGACAACTTGATCATCATTTTGAGAATATGGGTATATAATATCATAATGATTGGCTTTAGTTGAATTAGAGTTTGTTAGAAAGTATGATATAATGCCTATTGATAGATGTAAAAGATTATAGCAGAAGATGTTATTTGTAAGGTTTATTAATTTTCAATAAAATTAGCATTTTATTTGCATGTCATGTTCATCTATTGATTATAAGTTTTGTAAAATCCCTAAACAATATTGAAAAGTATAATTCTAAAAGAGTTTGAGAATATGAGAGCCAATACTATTTCTAAAATAATATTATTTTAAAATATTCATAATTTAATGAGATATCAATGTGGGGCAATGACATCACAAGATCAGTACTATTTGGCGCTTTCATTGATTAACATAAGATGTTAATAGTTGGATGATGAGTCTCATGTCAGTAGAGCACAAATAGTAGGTGTATCAGTAGAGAGTGAAACACTAAATGTGACTATCAAACAAAGGATCGCATGGGTATAATATTATCAGTCAATGATCTTCGTTATATGCATTAGTGTTACTTTATCCTTTGACCTAAAGTTGTGATCATATCTTATATATGGATGCTTATGGTTCTTTAGTACCTTATCGTCAGGATAATCATATATGATGTTTAGTACTCGTTAGTCATAAGCTACTTATGTATGAAGGTTGATGTGTATTCCAAAAGGGATCCGATGACTTAAATATTGTGAGTTTGAGTGTTCCAATGGATCAAAAAATGTGAAGGAAGTTTTTGGCCAAAACACTTAAAGTTTTATGAATAGTTTCATAAAACATAATTTTCACATTCATATGGATCCAAGTTATTGGATCAAGCAAAGGACTTGACTATACCATGGTCCGCACTTGATCAGAATACAACATCAGAAGGAATAATGTGACATGTTTGAATTGCATCATTTTACACGTTCATTCAATTTTACTTCATTCATTGATTGAGGATATGCCATACTGATATGTGTCACTCATGGTCTGTGACACTTCATTACTATGAAGAAAATATCAAAAAGTTAGTGTTTGCATCATTGTCAATCGATAACTGAACCTAGACAAGTCACACACTAAATGGTTTACTGAAACGAATGGAATTGTGATTATCTTATTAAAGTGTTAATAAGTTATTTGGGATTTCCTAAAGAGTTTAAGTTAGACTTAACTTCTTAATTCAATCTTGGAATTCTTAGTTGGATTAAGATCTAATAGTGATTATTGTTGGTGTATATGGGAGTTTGTAGGACGTTATGCCCCAAAAAATAATTATTAAATATAATGATAATTATATATTCCAAGATTATAGAAATTAATCATGGGTTAATTAGTTAATTTGGACCCCAAGTGGGCTAGCACCCTAAATGGGCTAAAGAATAATTAGTTAATTAATTAATTATCTATTTAACTAACTAAAGTTTGATAAGGATTAGAATTAACAAATCCTAGATGAATTAAAATTGAATTTATCCAAATTTGATAGAGATTAGGATTAAAAAATCCTAAATAAATTCAAATTGAATTTATCATCATCTCTGTAGGGTTTTTGACCCTATATAAATGAGGTCTTACTTCATTATTTGGTGTTACACTCACATACGAAAGATTGAAGAGATAAACCCTAGTGCTAGAGAGAGGCTCTTGAATCCTTGTCAAGATCCCAACAAGAGTTTTATTTCATTCGTTGAATGAATCCGTTTGTATATTCTAGAGGTGTTACACTTGGAGTATTTGGTGGAAATTTTTTAATATCAATGAAGACTCCATTGTATAATGTATGATTTACTTTAATGTAAAGTGTGTGTTTCATATGTGATTTCATGAGATGTGTTTTTGTTAAAAGTTTCAAAATCTTGATTCATGACTTAATTGGGTTTAAATAAATCAAAATATGTTTTATTTGATCGCTTCTGCATTTGCTATGAAACCTAACACGAGCAAACCCAATTGAGAATCTCCAACTTTCCATTGACAATAAGAATTCGCAAGTAATTTTTCGGAAAAACAACTTATGAAATACGAATTCGTAAGTCATTTTATTGATTTTTTTTCTTTTTATCCAAAATTTTCATAGTTCATTTCAAAAAATGACAAAATCTGGACTTGGACTCGAATTTGTATGTATCTGAGTCCTGATGTGTTTGGGTGGATCTTAGTATGTATCCAGATCCATGAAAAAATATTCGGATCTGGATGCAGGTATAAATTTGAATAAAATTAATAAAATTCTAAACCTAAGTATCAAAACTTCAACCTAGCGTATATATGGATCCAAGATTATCAGGATACAAAAATCCATTTTTTTTATTTTTTCAAAAAAAAATTGTATGAAATTAATAAAATTAAGGATTCAGGTCGTAAAATTTCGAACCCCGTGGATCCGTATCCAGGTATAACAGGCCCGAATCTAGAAATCTGATTTTTTTTAATCTTTTCTATTTTGTTTGTATAAAATTAATAAAATCATAAACTCATGTCTTGGAAATTCAAACCCTCGTGGATCCGGATCTGAGTATACTCAGATTGAATCTAGCAATCTGATTTATTTTTTATTTTTTGAACTATATTTGTATAAAATTAATAAAATTATGGACTCGGATATTAGAATTCCAAGCCCATGTGGATATGAATTCAGGTATACCCAGTCCTGATCCGAAAATCTGATTTTGCTTTTTTATTTTTTCAATTATACTTGTATGAAAATTCTGGACTTGGGTCCCGAAAATCTAGACCCGTGTGGATATGGATTTGGGCATATCCGGACCGGATATAGAAATCCATATATTTTTTTTTCAATTATATGTATATAAAATTAATAAAATTATGAATCTGAGTCGTGCAAATCTAGACCCGCATGAATCGCATCCAGAAATCCTGATCTTTAAATTCTTTCTCAATTATATTTGTATAAAATTAACATTTGAATTTTTTTCAACTGATTTAGGTCATTCGGATTTATGCAGATGAAAAAAAATATTTTCTAAAAAAATTATTGTTTCCAGTAAAATATATGAAGATATTTTACTTTATGGAAATCATATGAACGGCCCATAATTGCTTTACTTGACTTTGACTTGCTGTGGAAAATTTATGATCTAACCGAACATGCAAGTGCTGAGCTAATATCAATCTCTGATAACTTCTAGCATATTTTAGTCACCATATCAACATATCCTTGTTGCCCAATTTGATGTAGTTATTAATTTTTTTAAAAAAGATTATGCTTCTTTCACATGGTGCTTTTATGAACTTGTCAAGATTCTTTACTCCCAGAAATTGAATGGCTTAATGGGTTATCTTTGTTTTGTATCATGTTCATCCTCATCCATTTGTTGTGCGAAAGAGATAGCAAGTTTTGGAGATGCTTTTGTGAAGCATTAACAGAAGCTTTCAGTTTATCTGGTTGGGATTCCATGAAAATCAGGTAACTTTTAGCTCTCTCATGTATCCCGATATTTGCTAGGCTTGATGCAGAAGTTGTAGATAAAATTGTCAAATATATTTTGAAGAAATTGAAAGATATGTTGTTCTCGAGTGATTCTAAGGACCTACTTGGATTAAATTCAGAAATTGAGCGAATTATAGAGTACCTGATTTTCGTGTAGTACTGGATTTGTGGCATGGGTGGTGTAGGGAAAACAACCAAACAAGGTTTCAAGTAAGCTTAAAGGCAAGTGCTTCATGGCAAAATGTTAGAGAAGAATCAGAAAAAATGATGGATTAGCACGCCTAGGAGATCAAGTTGGTTCTAAAAAACTCGAAGAAAAACTCGATAATGTGAATAAATTTGAACACTTGGAACTTCTTAGCTAGAGGGCTTGATCGATTTTGAATCATTGTAACCACTAGAGGTAAACAAGACTTGAAAAATATGAAGTACGAAACAGATGTGAGGTTGAGGAATTCCACTACAATGAAATTCTTGAGCCCTTTTGTAACTCGGTCCTCAAGATCTTAAGGTGCCCTCGGGTAGTAGATTAGACAATGGCAATCCATTAGCCAAGTATTGGGAAATGCATTATGTAACATACAACAGATTTTTGACCCTGATATGTGTGGATGCTGGATTTCGTCCGAGGTCCACAATCAGAATTTGGAAGTAGGGGCACTAACAATCCTGCAAAACAAAGAAGAATGAACGGGAGTAGA
>SKCR01010208.1:0-22980 GCA_019454045.1 Zanthoxylum bungeanum | reverse complement strand
GCCCCAGAAAATCTGAGGTTCATATCCTAATCAGGAAAGTTCGCGCCATTAAAGACATTTTTCGCCAATGATAATGTCGCTAACTCCGATTTTCCAGTCATATTAATTGCAATAGTCAAACTATTCAATTAACGATATTGGGTACAGTCCAACTATTACAAGAAAATAATAAAATATTAGTCCAACTAATAAATATATAATTGACGAAATAATTTGAAGTGCGTAAAGCCAAGTATTTGAATGAAATTGCAAATTGAATACTGGCCTCCCACTATTTTTCGGCGAGCCTCTAACCCTCTGTTGAGTACTCGGGAAACCTAGTTTCCTAGTGGGCTAGGATCCGTTAAATAAAACACAACCTTGACTTTGGCCAACAAGCTGTATGATATTTAACTAGGTAGATCTCTAAGATCAATTGGATCTCATCCAATTCCTAGATCCGGTAGGTGGACCTCCAAGTCCGAAACATATAAACAATATATATGCCAATATATCGAATATATTTTCCTAACCTTTTCCTCTGAATCAACTAAGCATTGGCTTTGGCACAACAAGCTTAATGATTCCATTTAAGCGGGACCCATTGACTTTGGAAAGCTTCGTAATCGATGTCGATGGACAAGAAGTGATCTTGACTTTGGCCAACAAATCACAACTTGGACAAGTCATACGATATGGAACAAAGCCTTCATGATTTAAACACATCCGCGATGGACAAAGATCTTGACTTTGGCCAACAAACCAGTGCCAATCTTGGATCTTAAGAATGAATCATTCAATGGAAGGAAAACACTTAATATTTATTGAGAGTTTTTCGCGTAATTGGCAACCAATTAATTATCTCTGATT
Source organism: Zanthoxylum bungeanum (assembly GCA_019454045.1). Classification (NCBI taxonomy): domain Eukaryota; kingdom Viridiplantae; phylum Streptophyta; class Magnoliopsida; order Sapindales; family Rutaceae; genus Zanthoxylum; species Zanthoxylum bungeanum. Next base: position 22,131 of record SKCR01010208.1, on the reverse strand, counting down.
AGGTCTCATCATACACCCTTAAACATGCATTCTAAAAGCATAATAAGGCACGGTAAATAAATTAATAATGATATGCGGATGGATATCTCACAAATGTTCCTAGAACAAATCACTCTCTCTCTCTCTTCCCCGGCTAGCACTATTCTAACTTCTACCCAATTACATAATACAATTAAAGAAACCTCATTACATTGAGGGGAATTGGTGAGAAGAGAATTACAAAGAATCGAGAGATAAAGGCTGGACACGCAGGTCAATTTAATAAATTCTAAATTTATTACAATAATTTCAAAATTGCCCTCACCCTTCTAATACCATTTGATATACATTATTCATACAAACATCCATGTATTCACACAAAGCATGTTATTCAATCAATCTAATCCAATTAATTAATCTTTGAATAAAGTGATCATCCAATGTTCAATCAACGATTTGATTTGCGAATTCTTGAATTATATCGACTACATTTTAAATCCAATTTAATTTGTATTCAATACTAATTCTTTATTTAATTCCAAATTAAATAATTTGTATTTAATTATGTGCCTTTACGACTTAGATTCTAAATCTAATCTTAATGGGTCTCAAAGCCCAATTAACATCCAATGTTCATTTAATTAAAGTCCAATGGGCTTTCAATTAATTTCTTAAGGCATGGGCTTTGGTCAATATGGTCAAACCCAAATACCAAGGCCCATTAAGGAATCACCCTATTTGCCAAGAAATCAATTTTGGCCCATTAGGCCCAATTAAATATTTAAAGGCCCATAGATTATATTTGGACTTAATGGAATGGTTTAGGCCCAATTTGGATCTAATCCAATTGTCCTAACCAACTTGGCCAACCAAGCCCATTAGGCCCAAATACAACATCTTTAGCCCAATTCCAAATTAAGCCCAATTAATTAAATTCTAATATTCCAAATTTCATAATTTAATTAATTAAAGTGTATTACACAAATTAATTATCTAAATTAACATTCCCAAATATCAATTTAATTAATTAATCATTCATTATTCTATTCAACACATGTCCAACATTATTGAAACAAAATCAATTCATTTTCATTTTTTCTGGTCATGGCAATGGAAGGATTTTATATCTGATTTCGATTTCAATCCATTAAATCAAAAATCAATATATCCAAGTCTTTAAACACATCCAATGGTCTAAAAAACAAAAAAATACCATGACTTTAGGCACTATAACTTTCGGCCAAGCCTTATAATTTTGGGGAAAATTAATCCAATAAATTTTTCATCAAATTGATCATGCATAACTCTAAGTTATCAATATATAAGCATACTCAAACAGACAATTGATCCAAACATGCTCAATCAAAAATACCCAAATCAAGATTATAAACCCTAAATTCAATTTCATGCTCATTAAGGCTCATGATACCATTGTTGGGTTTCTAAGGTCATCCCAAGATCAAATCAAGCATGAAATAATGTGAATACAAAAAGAAATATAGCAGAAATATACTTACAATGAACGTATGGATGGTTGTGTTGATAATAAAACTTTAGGTTTGAGAAGTGCTCCAAGATCTCCTCTTTGAAGTTGTTTGTTGAAGCTCTAAGCTTGATGGTTTAGATTCCAAACTCAATGGGAAGGTTTCCTTATCAACTTGGTAAGAACTCTTTAAGTGCTAGCTAAGGAAAATTTTGCAACAAAATTTTCCCATTTGTTCTTGAAGAATTCGGCCAAGGAGAGATAAAAGGGAGAGTTTGTGTTTCTTATATTTTGTTTCAAAAACGAAATACTACTTATGAAAAAGTCAAAAAAAAATTTGGTATATCATCTTCCAAAAAGCAAAACCAAGTTTGGAGGGAAAAATGCCATTAATGCCTCCAACTACTCCCATCAATCAAAAAATGACTAGATGTCAATCACCAAAAAGTGACAAGACATCCATAACTTAAGTGACATTTGATGTGACTCGTGATGTGACTTATGGGCCCCACTTTAATTCAAAAACGGAGTCGGTCCGCAAACACATCCCGGGCTCAGTTTCGTTAATTCCGAATTAACGAATTTTCCGTTGCGACTTAATTAAATCAAAATTTAATTAAATAATTATGCCTAGCAAAATTACCGTTAAAGTCGCTCGCGAATTAATTCTTCTCCCGAATTAAAATCCAATTTTAATTTCGCGTCGAAATCTAATTTCATTTAATATATCGAATATATTATTTTATTGATTAATTCCAAATTAATCATTCTCTCTCTTCTAATAGAATTTTATCCCAGATAAATTCTCACCGTAATTAATCCCAGATTAATTATGTTCGAGTCATACGTCATCGGTGAATCTTCGGGAAGCGACCCATGAGATCCTTGATATGTTGGCAGTAAATCTGGTCGCCAGACTATCCGAACATGTACGTACCCGGTACCACGTTCTTACCGATTTACGAGACATTGTTGGCTTCTAGCAAAGCATCGTGCCTACCCAATTCTCCAGAAATATTCTTTTAAGGAATGTATAATCTGTGACAGACGTAGTATATGTAGTATTGTGTATTGCGATCCAGTATCTGATGTCACATGCAAGGCTTGGGGCTGGAATAGTGTTTGCCCCGTACGAAGCATATATCGGATCAGAGCAACTAGTCCTATAATTGGATAATCATGACCTTGTCATATTATCCCGATAGTTGCAATATAATAGAGAGCCGTTTCTGTATCCCTGCGTGATTATCATCTTCATATGACTGAAGTGATACTTCCGTCTTGACATCACACCCAATACACTACGATTCTCAATAAACCCAGAATAGGCGTGCACAGAACCTGTTAAAGTCCCGGACGACCAAAACCAAAGCGTATTGATTGTCGCAAGTACTAGCTATGCAAGTCTCAGGTTAAGACCAAATACACCTACCCTGAAGCGGATTCCTATAGACACATAGTCATACTCCAAAGCGAAGCTGTTTCCGTACCATCGGTAAACACAACCTCCTATCACACTTGCATAAGTATCCAATACTTAAATATATGAGAACTATGATATTACGCTTCCATAACACGCACAAGTGCAATACTAGTCTATTCCGCGTTATCGATGTCCAGTCTCGATAATACTACGACTAGGGATATTTAGTGATTAAACCGTTGTGGATTGATATTATCTCATATCTTATAATCTGGAACTAATCATAAGGACTTTTATCATTTATATATATACGATTAAAATAATTACAAAATGATAAAATGCAATTTCCATTCTCACATAGTTAATTTATAAAAAACCACAATGTCATTTACAATTAGTGACGCTATGTGTCATAATTGTCCAACACCTACATGATCAACTCCGGCCTGCCCAAAAGCTTTGTCCTCCATACTCTCAACCACCAAGCTTCTTGCATGGGGATATGAAACATCGGCAATAGAGATGAAACAGAGCATGGGAGAGATTTCAGGGAAAATTTCTCGAGCAGTGACGAAGAGGAGGTTGCAAAAAAGGAAAGTAAATGGGAAGAAGAACTACTGCAGTTGGAGAATCTGACGCTCGAAGAAAGTTAGAAGACGGGAGAAGGCAAAGCTGAAAATTACGAAGATGTTTATTTTCCTAATTTATTTGATTGTAATCCTGCATTTATTAATCATAAAGACGTTGATTTTGCTTACTTGTTCGAGTCTTTTCTTGTTAATCTACATCATAACACGCATGACATGAGCATATTTAACATTAACTCAATAAAGACAAATTCATTTAATCTGGGTACATGTGAAAATCCCAAGGAAATTTCAATTGCAAGTGAGGTTACCTCTAATGAGCGGAAAGAATTAGAGAGAATATTAATAAAATATGAAAAATTATTCGCCTGGTCTTATGAAGACATGCCAGGAGTGGACAGGAGTATTGCCCAGCATATGATACCAACTTATCCGAACATGAGACCAGTAAAACAGAAGCTCCGAGGAATGAGGCCAGAATGGGCCGAAAAGGTTAGGGAAGAAGTCAAGAAGTAGATAGAAGTAGACTCTGGAAAGATCAATACAATTACCAAGCTAACATTGGTATATGAGCCCATCTTTAAGCTATTGAGGAAATACCTTGTGGAGTGGAATAGGCAATGTCAATAAGCCTTTGACAAAATCAAAGAATACTTGGATAAACCGCCCGAGCAAGCCATTTGTGTTGTATTTGGCCATAGAACCCGAAGCACTGGGGGCGATGATAATACAGGCAAATGAGACAAGGGTGGAACATGTAGTCTACTACCTCAGTAAGAAGATGCTTCCGCTATCAAAAGGTGAAAAAAAAATAAAAAAAAAAAGAAAAAAAAAAGAAAAAAAAAAGAAGTTAAAGCTTTTCTCGGGAAACTCCACTATATCAGTCGACCCATTGACAAGCTAACATCAGTATGTGAGCCCATCTCCAAGCCATTGAGGAAGGACCAGCCTGTGGAGTGGAATAGGCAATGTCTAGAAGCCTTCGACAAAATCAAAGAATACTTGGATAAACCGCCAGGGCAAACCCTTGGTGTTGTATTTGGCCATAGAACCAGAAGCGATGGGGGCGATGATGGTACAGATAGTGTTACCAGTGGGAATAGAGATATAGTCAATGGGGTACTAGCAGAGGCAGAATTGCTTGAGAAGGAATGGGCCTCGCGGAGTTTCGAACAACTAGCATTACTGGGTGACAAAATGATAAAGGCCTTGTTTTAGTGCGTTCAACAAGAATGTGCGTCCCACCAAGATTAGAGAAGTTGTTTTAGTGCTCAAGCAGTCGAAGCCACTGATAATGGGAAAGTTCAGGCCCAATTGGGAAGGGCCCTAACTAGTCAAAATGGTGATGGGGAATGAGGCAGTAAGACTGTAAGATTTGGAGGGGAACGAGTTCACCGAGCCCATCAACATGGACAGGTTGAAATAATACTTTGCATAAAAAAAAAAGGAAAAAAAAAAGAAAGAATGGCTCGTTGGGTTGAAAATCCGCAAAGGACAGCCCAAGCAAAAATAGAGCATGAGTGAGCAAAAAAAATGGTTCACTGTAAAATCCGTGAGGAACAGTTAGCGACAGAGGTATCCTTGTAATGCAGTTCATTATTTCCTACATGTACTAAGAATTGATGCAAACACCTTTATTGAAACAAATGCTCAAGATGTTCATAGATTGCATAAATTCCAACTAATCGAGAAAGATTAGAGTCAAGTGATTGCAAATCATGTTTTTTGTATGCTTAGATGCTGGACCAAGGTCAGGAGATCTAAGAGGAGAACTCTGAGAATGTAGAGAAATATAGCAACATCATGAATGAGGACACAGAACTCCGGGAGTAGAGAAGAACTCCCAAAATGGAGAGAAATAGAGCAGCCTCGTGAATAAGGATGAAGAACTCCGGGAATAGAGGGAACTCCGAGAATGGAGAAAAACCTCAAGAATGAGGACGAGCATAGATCCTCAAAAATGAGGATGAGCAAAGAGCCTCGAGAATGAGGACAGATCTAAAAAAATAATAATAATTTAGCTCGCTGAGTTTAAAACCTAAAAGGCGACTCAGACAATATAAGAGCAATCCGCTAAGTAGAAAATCTGAAAGGAAAGCTCAGGCAAAAGATATGACGAACCTGCAAGACAAAGGGACCCAACGTGATCTTGAGCCATGAGACCAAAGAGAACTGAGCAATCACCAGAGGAGAATTGGCAGAAAGAAACTATAAGCAGGCCCATGGGGTGACCAAAGGCTTTTATAGGCCAAAAGGATTCCTAAAGGAGTGAAGAAAACCCTCTAGCGCAAGGAATACCTAACCAAAGATGACATCAAGACAATAGGACAAAGAAAACCCATCGGAATAAGGAATGCATCCATGCATACATGCATACACGTCGCATACACATAATTTTTGTTCGCAGGCTTTGAAGAAAAAAAAAAGCGGTGAAGATGAGAAATTCCTCGGGAATGAGGACGAGCAAGCCGGGAATGGCAATCCGGGAATGGAGAAAAACCTCGGGATTGAGGACAAGCAACTCCTTGGGAATGAGGACGAGCAAGTCAGGAATGGCACTCCGAGAATGGATACAACCTCGAGAATGAGGACAATCAACTACTCGAGAATGAGGACGAACAAGCCGGGGATGGCACTTTGGGAATGGAGAACAACCTCGGGAATGAGGACGAGCAACTCATTGGGAATGAGGACAAGCAAGCCGAGAATGACACTCCATGAATGGAGAAAAACTTCGGGAATAAAGCCTAGAGATCGAAGCATCTCACACCCGATGATTCGGGAATGAATCCCAGGGGTCGAAGCACCACTCCATCAACTCAACACAGTTCAGGAACGAATCCTAGAGATCGAAGCATCTCACACCCGATGGTTTGGGAATGAATCACAGGGGTTGAAGTACCTCGCCATCAACTCAGTCCAAAAATGAATCCCTGAGATCAAAGCATCTCACGCTCGATGGTTAGGGAATGAATCTCAGGGGTCGAAGCACCTCGCCATCAATTCTGTTCGGGAATGAATCCCAGAGATCGAAGCATCTCACACCCGATGGTTCGGGAATGAATCCCAGCGGTCGAAGCACCTCACCATCAACTCAACACAGTTCGGGAACAAATCCCAAAGATCGAAGAATCTCACACTTGATGGTTCAGGAATGAATCATAGGGGTCGAAGCACCTCGCCATCAACTTATTCCGGGAATGAATCCCAGAGATCGAAGCATCTCACACCCGATGGTTCCGGTATAAATCCCAGGGGTCGAAGAACCTTGCCATCAACTCAACTCAGTCCGATAATTAATCCCAGAGATTGAAGCATCTCACACCCAACATGGTTTGGGAATGAATCCCAGGGGTTGAAGCACCTCGCCATCAAATCAACTCAGTTCATGAATGAATCCCAGAGATCAAGCGTCTCACACAGAGCATTGTTCGAGAATGAATCGCAATGGTCGAAGCACCTCACCATCAACTCAACATAGTTCGGGAATGAATCCTAGAGATTGAAGCATCTCACACCCAGCATGGTTCGGGAATGAATCCCAAGGGTCGATGCACCTCGCCATCAAATCAACTTACTTCGGGAATGAATCCTATGGGTCGAATCACCTCGCTATCAAATCAACTTAGTTCATGGATAAATCCTACAGATCGAAGCATCTTGCAGGGTTGAATCCCAGGGGTCGAAGCACCTTAAATCAACTTAGTTCAGGAATAAATCCCATAGATTGAAGCATCTCGTAGGAATGAATCCCAGAGGTCGAAGCACCTCACCGTCAGTTTGGGAATGAATCCTAAAGATCAATGCATCTCATAAAAACAACGAAACAACAGGTAAGTCCGGCAATGGCTGAGGAACCAGGTAAGAAAAAATACATGCATGACTTTGATAGGGTTGTCACTGTCACACACTACACAAGCCCCATCAAAGTGGGGGTGACTGTCGACATTACATTTTTGCATGAGCCCAATGATGAGCCTCGTATGGAGGAACTACCTGAAAAGTTGCGGAGGTCACGGGAAACGAAGGACGGAAGGAAAGAAAACCCCTAAAATTAGCCCCTCATTGGATTCAGACTCACTAGGCAGCCTCGGATTCACCCAGTTAGTTTATAACCTTAGCCTCGCCCTAAGACCCCATGGAATCCATCCACATGTCCAAATGATTAAATTGGATAAATATTACAATGATATCACCCAAACCAACTTCACACATGCATTTCACTTCCAAATCCATCTTCCAACACCAAAAGCCCCAATTTTAAAAAGTAAAGAAAACCCTAGAACTATTCTAGTAACACAAGAACAAGAAACAAAATTTCCAAACTCAAGAAGATTAAAGATTACCTTTGAATTTCCAATTTTCCTATGCTTTTTTCTTGTTTTCACTTTACTTTCCTTCTTGTTTCATAAAACCAAACTTGGTAGTTTTTGAAGAGAGGTATTCGGCCATGGAAGAATGGATAATGAAGAAAACAAAATTTTCAAATTAAAAAAGAAGCTAACCGACTTTCCAAGGGCTTTTTGGTCTTTTTACATTTTAATTTCACTAAATTAAAATTAAACTTTATGTTAACAAATCATATTTGCACACCTAAAGTTTAATTAAAGCATTCCATATGTGACCAATTATAATTAAACATTTATCATAACTATTATGAAAAAAGTTTATCATTTAATTATTTAAATATTTAACATTTAAATATCTAAATAATTAATTAATATAATTGTTATTATAAATGTATTTTTATTTACATTAAATAACAAATACATATATGTTGGGAAATCTCTAAGTCCCGAGGATCGATTAAAGCATAGAAACACAAGTGCAAATACATCGAAGAAGTTGCGGAATACTTACATCGATCGGTTGAGGCGATGCGGTAAAGGAAAAAACTTTTTCTGCCCTTCTTGGTGCTCTCTGCAGTGCAATTTTTGTCTCCAAGAATTGTTCCATTTTCGGTCCTCCATTGAAGCTCCAAGCTTGGTGAAGTGATTCCATGCTCATAAGTAGGTTTCCCTATTACCTTAGGATGACTCCAATGTGTGCTAGCACTCTTGATTTTGCCACAAAATCATCACCTTTTGCCTCTCCTTGCTCTCGGCAGTGAGCCAAAACTAGAACGAAAAACATCCCACTTTGGGAGTGAGAGGGAGAGGAGGAAGAAAGAGAGAGTGAGTTGGTTGTTGGTTTGTGAAGATTGTGTATCTAATACACTTTTATCAAATCCAAAATTGTAAAAACCTTTTCAAAAAACAGTCAAACACAATTTTGGAACCAAAAGTAATTAATTCTTTCCAACCACTACATCAACTATTCACATCACTCAATCAATCAAGTGACAAGTTGTCACATCACTCAAAGCGACTAGCGATTTGACGCTTGATGTGACTTGCGGGCCGCACTTGAATTCGAAATACGAGTGTGCTCGCAAACACTCCCGAGCTCGGGTTCGCTAATTCCAAATTAACAAATTTTCCGTTGCGACGCAATTAAATAATTATGCCTATCAAAATCATTATTCACATCGCTAACGAATTAATTCTAAATTAACTCGTTCGCCCGAATTAAAATCTAATTTCAATTCCGCGTCGAAATTCAATTTCGTATAATATATCGAATATATTATTTTATCGATTAATTCCAAATTAATCGTTATCTCTCTTTGAATGATATTTTCTCCCAGATAAAATTTCTCCGTAATTAATCCCACATTAATTTTCTCTCTCTTTACTAATTAATCCCAGATTAATAAAGTGCGAGTCACATGTCATCGGTGAATCTTCGGGAAGTGACCCATGAGATCCCCGGATATATTGGTAGTAAATCCGGTCGTCGGACTATCCGAACATGTAAGTACCTAGTACTACGTTTGTATCGATTTACAAGACAAGGTTGGCTTCTAGCAAAGTGCCATGCCTACCCAATTCTCCAGAAATATCCTTACAGGAATATGTGATCTATATCAGGCGTATTATATATAGTATTGCGTATTTCGATCCAGTATCGGATGTCACATGCTAGGCCTGGGTCTGGAATTATGTCTGCCCCGTACGAAGCATATATCGGATCTCTAATAACTAGTCTCTATAATCGGATAAACATGACCTAGTCATTTTATCCCGATGACTGCAGTACATAAGAGAACCAGTTCCGTATCCTACGTGACCATCATCTCCACTATGACTGGAGTGATACATTCGTCTTGACATCACACCCAACACACTACGATTCTCAAAATACCCAGCAGAGGCATACACAGAACCTGTTAAAGCCCTGGACGACCTAAACCAAAGCATATTTACTGTCGCAAGTATTAGCGGTGCAAGTCTCAGGTTAAGACCAAATACACCTACCTTGATTCATCCATTGATCCAGGCAGGATCTCTCGTTTGCTAATTTGCTCATGTTGACTGACGGTCTCTTGACGAGTCTCTCTGCTTTCCTAACCCAACAGGAATCTATGATGGCTTTTAAGACACAAAAGGGTTAACATGATGTGTGTATGCATGAAATGCTTGAGATGCGTGTGATGTGGAAAATACATATATAAGTTGGCCTATCATCATTTTAAAGTATTCAATCACATTATTGCGCGGTGCGAAATTGTCCCAGTTGAAAAGGCCCAACAAGTTCATACTTTTGCGATAACATAACTAAACAACTTCAAATAATAAGAGGCCTAAACAAAAAATGGCCCATCGGTATTTTAGAAGCTTTTGGCCCAATTATCAAAGGACACGAACTCGTTCCAGTTTAAATGGCCCAACCAGTTCATATCTCTTGACAAAAAGTCCAATTGAATCCAAACAACGATGGTCCCAAACAAGCATAAAAGAAATGATTTATATGGGTCATACAATTAGGGTTCGCATGCAGGTTTAAAAGAATGTAAACAAAGGCTCTTGCTGACGAAGGTTTGCTCACAACTAGGACTCCCCACTCAAGGGTTCAAGCGACCAAGTGAACGATTATCTAGGTGCCTTCACAGCTTTTCCTTATAGAAAGGTAGTGAGTGAAGGAAGACACCAAACTATCACCTAGCCTTAAAAATGCCTTTGATTAAACTCCCTAAACCCACAGTAGACATGATTAATTTAAAGCACAAATCACAAACATTACAAGACATTATTTCGGGGCCGATTCTCTGTCCCCAGTGGAGTCGCTAGACTGTAGGACACAGAAACTGGACGACGCAGTTCCGGGCTCGCGGCCCGGTCGGGAGTACGGAGTAGCCCGCAAGGGACTAAACCGGAGAAATAAAATGGATTCACCACCCGGTATGAACCGAGAAAAATGATTTAAGGCCACACTCACCCCTCGCAAGGGAAGACCTCAAACCGTTGGGTTCGGAATGGTCACTTACTTATGCCACTTGTAATGAACGGATTTGTGCAATAATTTAACCAAGTCTACACAACATACATGTATGAGATTAACTTAGATCTAATTCACATTCATAAAGGTAAACATACAATATCACGCAACGAACATGTTACATTATCAAACATGAAAACTAAACAACAACCTAAACAAACATAGATAAAACTCCTATTGCGAAGTAAATAACTATAACATACATAGGGAAATAACATACTAACAACATTATCATGCTTAAGGAATAAACAACATACTAGCAACCTAATCATGCTCAAATACAAGGTTTGGATGAAACGAAATACATGTGTCTTTCAAGTGATACGTGGCATTGTATCCCGAGTACAAACCGCAATACCGTCCATTCAGATTCGGCTACGGAATTTACGTCCGGGTTTCCATCCGATATACCACAAGAGAGAACACATATTCCGTTCACCCAGAAATCACATCATGCACCAATTCACAATAATCATGCGAAATAAAATAATAAAATAACTAAAAATAAAGGATAATAAATAAAAGGGTGCCCTCAGGTCTTACCTTTTAAGTCGCTTTCCGGGAGTGCGTTTCACGGTGCCGGAAGGGATATTGTTTTGCTGTTTTCACTGGTCCGCTGTTTCTACTGTTTTCACAGGTTCGCTGTTTCCATTGTTTTCACAGGTTCACTGTTTTCATTGTTTTCACAGGTTCACTGTTTTCGCTGTTTTGTCCGTTTTCGACGGATCCGCCGTTTTTACTGTTTTCCCTATTTTCACCCGCGGTTTCCGCTCACTATTTTCTCTATTTTTCTCACTATTTTCAGGCTAATTTTCACTCTCTCTCGGGTTATTTGGCCGCTGTTTTTGGATGATTTTTCACGTATGCATGGAGGCTCAATTGTGGGTTATTATGGGCTCGGTTTCACGGCAGTTTGGAGAGGTTGTTTCACGTGTGCATGGCACATGCATGGGGGCAGTTTGTGACTTAGTGCGTGCGTGAATAATTTGAGAGGGCAAGATGCAGTTCACGTGAGTTTAGGGCTGTAATGGGCAGTGCAGTGGCTTGCATGGAAATTATGGTGTGCTCGGCAGTGGTGTCGGTTTGGTCTCGCAATGTGTAGGTGTTGCAGTTGCTGCAGTGAAGGTTGGTCTCGGCCAGGGCGTGCTTGGTGCAGGTCGGTGAGTGAGGGTTATATGCGGTGTACGGTTTCAGTGGCAGTTTGTTGAAGGGCTCGGCTGGTTGATGAAGGAAGAGAGTCGGTAAGGGATCCTTTGTGCCTAAGTGAGGTGTGTGTGAATGGGACTGTGTTCATGGAGGGCTACGGTAGAGGGCATGACCAAGCTGCTAAGGGATTTGATTCAAGGGCTCGACAATAACAATGGGGGTTGTTCTCGGCTACATGAAGGGGTGTGGAATAGGGCTTGGTGAAGGCAGTATGTGGAGGATTAGTTTCATGCACGTGAGGTGTAGGACGTGCAGGGGCTGCTCGGCTGTTGGGGTATACTCGGCTAAGGGCTGTAAGGTTCTCGGTCGGCTCTGCAGTGGTCCAAAGTGATCATACCGTGTGTTGATCCAGTGAGCTGAGTGTTGCCGTGGTTCCAAGGGATAGTGAGAGGCGTGTGGTGAAGGGTTTGAGTGCCGAGTGTGTTGAAGGTTCTTGGTGAAGCAATGGCTGAGTAGCTTATGTGTTGTTGTGAGCTATGAAGACTGATGGCGTGTGGAGGCTAGCAGTTTTGGATGAAGACCATGAAGGGTTGGTGATGTATGAGGAATGAGTGAGGCTGAGTGTCTTTTAATGAAGCTAGGGGCGTGAATTGTGTTTGTTGATGAAGATAAGGGTTGTGCGTGATGGTCTGAAGTGAGTGAAGGCTGCCTCTGGCGTGTGTTGGCTAGGGTTGGTTGCTTTTGTGGAGCTGTGAAGTTGAGACTAATGGCATGGACAGCAGTGGAGGCAGTTTCAGGGCTTCAAGTGGCGAGTGGGCTGTGTAGTTGTTACGTGGGTGAGTTGCATGTCCCTCTCCCCTGAAGATGCTTGCAACTTTGGTTTTATGGAGAGGGAGAAGACGTGAGGCTTTGGCGCTGTTTAAGGTGACATGGTGAAAGGGCCTGTGAGCAGGTTTGGCAACGTGCAGGTGAGAGTTAGAGGGCTGTTACGTGGCTATGAAATTGGCTGCATGAAGGGTGAATTGTGGTGCGTGAAAGAGGGTGTCTGTCCCGATGAGAAGAGCAGCTGGTCTGGCTTATAGTGGACTGATTGAGGGTTATTGATGAGTTATTGTGGAGGGAAATGATAAGTTATGGGTTGTGCAGAATGGTCATAGAGGATATTATTTGTTTGTTGATTGGAAAGAATGAGGTGGGCGGTTCACGTGAATGTGGAGGAATTATTGTTATTGAAATGGTGAAAGGTGGCAGAGGGAGCTGTAGTGAAATGGGTTTCTTTACGTGGGGTGATGGGTAGTGGTTTTCTTGCTTCGTTTGTGTTTGTGATTTGGTGTTTATGGAGAAATGGGTGGCTTTCACGTGGGTGGCAAAGAAAAAGAGGTGGAATTTAGCTTCTTGTTGAATGGCATTTTGTGTTTTGTAAATGAGAGATGGGCGTGGGGGTAGCATGGATATTTGGGTTTGTTTATCAAATTGGGTGAAGTGGGCGTGAGGATAATTTGAAACTGAGATCGAACGAGCGAACCCGAAACTTGAACAAGCGAACCAAATCCAACAAAAATGTCAATTCTTGACCATTCCCTTCCGACGACCACTTTCCGCAACTTCCGTAACTAAAAAAGTAGTGCCTCCAGTCGAGGCTCATCATTGGGCTGATATGCAAAAATGCAATGCCTATAGTTAGATCGGTGAAGGTCCCTCAATTTCAACATCATTCCGTAGGGATCCAATCCATTGCTTTGACGACGAAAATGTGGGGTTATTGCAGCAAGCATGACGGATTGAGCAGTTGAGTTGTCATCACTGTGATTCTTCCAAAGCTCAAGCTCAAGCAGCTTCTAAATTCCGGGCTTAGGCCCAAGAGGTCTCTATATCGTATAGAGCAATCTCTCAGCCCCCAGGACAATCCTGAGGTTCATATCCCAGTCAGGAAAGTTCACACCATTAAAGATATTTTCGCCCATGATAATGTCTCTAACATTGACCTTTCCAGCCATCTTAATTGCAATAGTCTAATTATTCAATTAACGATTTTGGGTACAATCCAACTGTTACAAAAAAAATAATAAAATACTAGTCCAACTAATATAATATATAAAATGACGAAAATAATTTGAAAGCATGTATTTGAACGAAATTGCAAATTCAATACTGGTCTCCCACTATTTTTCGGCGAGCCTCTAACCCTCTGTTGAGTACTCGCGAACCTTGTTTCCTAGTGGGCTAAGATCCCGTTAAATAACACAACCTTGAATTTGGCCAACAAGCTATATGATACTTAACTAGGTAGATCTCTAAGATCAATTGGATCTCATCCAATTCCTAGATTTGGTAGATGGACCTCCAGGTCTGAAACATATATACAATATATATGTCAATATATCCAATATATTTCCTAAATTTTTCCTCTGAATCAACTAAGCCTTGGCTTTGGCTCAACAAGCTTAATGATTCCAGTTAAGCGGGATCCATTGACAGTGGGAAAGCTTCGTAATCCACGTCGATGAACTAGAAGTGACCTTGACTTTGGCCAACAAGTCACAACCGCCCAAGACATGCGATATAGAACAAAGCTTTCGTGGTTCAAACACATCCGCGATGGACATTGATCTTGACTTTGGCCAACAAACCAATGTCAATCTTGGATCTTGAGAGGGAACCACTCAATGGAACGAAATCGTTTAACATTGTATTGAGGGTTTTTCGCGTAAATTGGCAACCAATTTATTATCTTTGATTAGGTCTCATCATACACCCTTAATAATAAGGCATGAAATAAATAATAACGGTATGCGGATGGATATTTAACAAATTATTCCTAGAACAAATCTCTCACTTTCTTCTCTCCCGCTAGCACTATTCTAACTTCTACCCAATTACATAATACAATAAAGAAACCTCATTAACATTTAAGGGAATTGGTGAGAAGAGAAATACAAAGAGTCAGAGTTAAAAAGCCGGGCGCACAGGTCCAATTTAATAATTCTAAATTTATTACAGCAATTTCCAAAATTGCCCTCACCCTTCTAATATCCATCTGATATGCATTATTCATACAATACATCCATATATTCACACAAGCATGTTATTCAATCAATCTAATCCAATTAATTAATCTTTGAATTAATGATCATCCAATGTTCACACAACGATTTGATTGCGCGAGTCCAACTCGTTTAAGAATAAGTACTGAAAGTACGTATTCTTGAATTATATCGAACTATAATTTTAAATCCAATTTATTTATATTCAATACTAATTCTAATTTAATTCCAAATCAAATAATTACACTTATTTTAGCGCCTTTTAGACTTAGATTCTAAATCCAATCTTAATGGGTCTCAAAGGCCCAATTATTCTATTTGGACTTTATGGAATGGTTTTAGGCCCAATTTGGATCCAATCCAATTGTCTTAAACCAAGCTTGGTCCAACCAAGCCCATTAAGCACAAATACAACAATATTAGCCCAATTCAAAATTAAAGACTAATTTTAATTCATACAAAATTCCAAATTTCACATTAATTTTAATTAAAGTGTAATAGTCATAATTAATTAGTTAAACCAATATTTCCAAAACACCAAGTAAACTAATTAATCATGCTTTAATTAATCAACTCATGTCCAACACAAATTGAAGCAAAAAAATTCATTCCATGCTTATCATGCTCACGATAATTTAGCATAATCTTAACCAATTTTGATTTCAATCTAATTAAATCAACAATCAACATACATATCATGCTTTATCCAATGGTCTAAAATCAAATAATCATCATGAGTTATCCACTAGGGTGTATTCGGCCAAGCTTCATATTTTGGGAAAAATGGATCCAATTAATTTTTCTCAAATCTAATCATGCATAACTCTAAGTTATCATAACCTAAGCATAACCAAACAATCAATTTGGAAAAATCATGCTCCAAGCAAAAATACCCAAATTAAAGTATATAAACCCTAAACAAATCATGCTTAAAATTGGCTCATGATACAATTGTAGGTGTTCCTAGAACATGCCAAGGATCTATAAGTCATGATTTCATGTGTGAATAATCAAAGAAGTTGCGGAAAAAAATACTTACAATGAGCGGATGTATGATTTCCAAAAATCTTTGAGTTTCGGAAGCTCCAAGATTTGTATGTTGAATGCAATCTAAGGATGAGTTTCCCTATCACCTCACAATACACCTTATGTGCTAGCATGAAGATTTTTGAAGCAAAAATCAAGAACAAGAAATGGAGCGTTTCGGCCACATGAGAGGAAAAGAAAGAGTCTTTCGTTTTTGATATTTTATTTCTAAAACACATATCAAAAATCAAATTACAAAATGGAGTATATCTTTTCCAAAAAGATAAAGTGTGTTCGAGGGAAAAATACAATTAATGTATTCAACTACTTCCATCACCAAAAAGGTGACTAGATGTCCATCACAAAAGTAGACACTTGATGTAAGTTGGTGGGCCCCACTTTAAATTCAAAATTCAAGTGGGCTTGCTCAACACACTCCGGGCTCGGGTTCGTTTAATCCGATTAAATGAATTTTCCATCGCGACGTAATTAAATCCAATTAATTAAATAATAATGCCTAGCAAAATTATTACGAAAGTCGCTCGTGAATTAATTCTAAATTAATTTGTTCGCCTGAATTAAAATCCAATTTTAATTCCGCTTTGAAGTCCGATTTCTATTAATATATCCAATATATATTATTTAATCGATTAATTCCAAATTAATCGCGTTCTCTCTTCTATTAGAATTTTATTCCATATAAATTCTTACCGCAATTAATCCCAGATTAATTTTCTCTCCCTTAATTAATCCTAGATTAATTTTATTCGAGTCAAATGTCATCGGTGAATCTTTGGGAAGCGAACCAAGAGATCCCTGGATATGTTGGCAGTAAATCTGATCGTCGGACTATCCGAACACGTTCGTATCCCGTACCACGTTCTTACCGATTTACAAGATATGATTGGCTTCTAGCAAAGCACCGTGCCTACCCAATTCTCCATAAATATTCAACGAAGAGTATATAATCTATAACATGCATAGTATACAATGTATTGCATATTACAATCTAGTATCAGATGTCTAATGCTAGGCCGGGGGCTGGAATTGTGTCTACCCCCTACGAAGCATATATCGGATCACTAGCAACTAGTCTCTTTAATCGGATAATCATGTCCTTGTCATATTATCCCGATATTTGCAACATATTAGAGTACCAGTTTTGTATCCTTGTGTGATCCTCATCTCCATATGACTGGAGTGATACTTCCATCTTGACATCACACCCAATACACTACGATCTCAATAAACCCAGAAGATGCATACATAAAACCTGTTAAAGCCTCGGACGACCAAAACCAAAGCGTATTGATTATCGCAAGTATTAGCAATGCAAGTCTCAGGTTAAGACCAAATACACCTACCCTGATTCGGATTCCCATAGACACATAGTCATACTACCAATGGGATTCCGAGGGGTCGATCCAGAGTGAAGCTGTTTCCGTACCATCGGTAAATAGAACCTCCTATTACACTTGCATAAGTATCCAATACCCAAATATATGAGAACTATGTCATTACGCTTCCATAACGTGCACAAGTGTAATACTAGTATATTCTGCATTATCGTTGTCCAGTCTCGATAATACTACGACTGTGGATATTTAATGATTAACCTTACGTGGATTGATAATATCTCATATCTTATTAATCCATAACTAATCATAAGGACTTTTATCATTTATATTATAAAGTAATCTAATTACAAAATGATAAAATAGCAATTTCCTTTGTCACATAGTTTATTTGTACAAAAACCATAATGTCTTTTACAAATAGTGATGCTATTGATCATAATTATCCAACAGGAACCTCGGGAATGAGGACGAATAACTCCAAGAAATGAGACGAACTCCAAGAATGGAGAGGAATATAGCAACCTCAGGAATGAGGACGAAGAACTCCGGGAATAAAGAGGAACTCCGAGAATGTAGAGCAACCTCGGGAATGAGGAGGAAGAACTCTGGGAATTGAGAGGAACTCTGAGAATGGAGAGTAACCTCGAGAATGGGGACGAAGAACTCCGGGAATGGAGAGGAACTCCGATAATGGAGAGCAACCTCGGGAATGAGGACGAAGAACTCAGGGAATGGAGAGGAACTCCGAGAATGGAGAACAACCTCAGGAATGAGGACGAGCAAAAGGCCTCGATAATGAGTACGGATCATGGGTCGAAGTTCCTCACCACCATCAGTTCGACAGTTCAGGAAGGAATCCTAGGGTCTAGGCCCACATTATCAATAGTTCGGGAATGAATCCCAGAGATCGAAACATCTCAAACCCAGTATGGTTTGGGAATAAATCCCAGAGGTCGAAGCGTTTCATCATTTCACCGTCAGTTCGCGAATGAAACCCAGACATCGAAGTATCTCACACCCAGTATGGTTCGGGAATGAATCATATTGGTTGAAGCACCTCACCATCAACTCAACTTAGTTCGGGATGAATCCCAGAGGTCGAAGCACCTCGTCATCAGTTGGGGAATAAATCCCGAAGATCAAATCATCTCACACCCAGTATGGTTCGAGAATGAATCCTAGTGGTTGAAGCACCTCGCCAATTTAGTACGGGAATCAATCCCAGAAATCAAAGCATCTCGTAAAAGTAGTGAAACAACAGGTAAGTCCGGCAATGGCCGACGAACCAGGTAAGTAAAAATCCATGCATGACTTTGATAAGGTTGTCACTGTCACACACTGCACAAACCCCAACAAAGTGGGGGCAACTGTATGTTGGACAGTTATGACCCATAGCGTCACTATTTGTACAGATCATGGTGTTGTTGTACAAATTAACTATGGGACAAAGGAAATTGCTCTCTTATCATTTGTGATTAGATCACCAAGATATATAAATGATAGAAGGTCCTTATGATTAGTTCCTAGATTGAGATGATATGAGACAGTATCAATCCGCGAAGGTATAATCATTAAATATCCCTAGTCAGAGTATTATCGAGATTGGACATCGATAATGCGTAAAAGACTAGTATTACACTGTGCACGTTGTGAGGGCATAACGGCATAGTTCTCATATATTTGGGTATAGGATACTCATGCAAGTGTAGTAGGAGGTTGTGTTTTACCAATGGTACGGAAAACAACTTCGATCTGGATAGAGCCCCCCTCGAAATTCCATTGGTAGTATGACTATGTGTCTATGGAAGTCCAAAATCAGGGTAGGTGTATTTGGTCTTAACCTGAGAGTTGCACCGCTAATACTTGCAACAATCAATGTACTTTGGTTTTAGGTCGTCCAGGACTTTAACAGGTTCTGTGTACGCCTCTGCTGGGTATATTGAGAATCGTAGTGTGTTGGGTGTGATGTCGAGATGGAAGTATCACTCCAGTCATAGTGGAGATGATGGTCACGTAGGATACGGAACTCGTTCTCGTATATGCTGCAGTTATCGGGATATTATGACTAGGTCATGTTTATCCGATTATAGAGACTAGTTACCAGAGATCCGATATGTGCTTCGTACGGGGCTACATATTTCCAGCCCCAGGCCTTAGCACGTGACATCCGATACTGGATCGAAATATGCAATACTACGTATACTACGCCTGATACAGATCACATATTCCTGTAAGGATATTTCTGGAGAATTGGGTAGGCATGGCGCTTTGCTAGAAGCCAACCTTGTCTTGTAAATCGGTACAAACGTAGTACTAGGTACTTACGTGTTCGGATAGTCTGACAACCGAATTTACTGCCAACATATCCGGGGATCTCATGGGTCGCTTCCCGAAGATTCACCGATGACGTATGACTCGCACTTTATTAATATGGGATTAATTAAATGAAAGAGAAAATTAATCTGGGATTAATTACAGAGATATTTTATCTGGGATAAAATATCATTTAAAGAGAGAGAACGATTAATTTGGAATTAATCGATAAAATAATATATTCGATATATTATACGAAATTGGATTTTGACGCGGAAGTGAAATTAGATTTTAATTCGGGCGAATGAGTTAATTTAGAATTAATTCGTTAGCGATGTGAATAGTGATTTCGCTAGGCATAATCATTTAATTACGTCGCAACGGAAAATTCGTTAATTTGGAATTAGCGAATCTGAGCCCGATAGTGTTTTCGAGCGCACTCACATTTCGAATTCAAGTGCGGCCCGCAAGTCCACATCAAGCGTCAAATCATTAGTCACATCAAGCGTCAAATCACATGTCACTTTGAGTGATGTGACAATTTTATTGATTGATTGATTGATGGTAGTTGTTGGCAAAGCTTTATTGCTTTGACTTTTGGAAAGCAAAAAATAAGGAAATGAATTTTGGAAATTCATAAGTGTATTAGATACACTTTTTTGCCAAACCAACCAACACCATTCTCTCTCCCTCCCTTTATCTCATTCTCGGCTTGGAGGCCATTTCTTCTTTTAATTTTCTGGTTTTCACCGTGAGATGAAGAAGAACAATATGAAGTTTTGCGGAAAAATTTCCAGAGTGCTAGCACACCATTTGAGTCTTGTGAAGGTGATAGGGAAACCAACTTATGAGCTTGGAATCACATAACGAAAGCTTGGAGCTTGCAAGATGTTCCATGGCAGAATTTTTGAAGAGCCAAAACAGCCCACTGCCGAGCACTCTATGAGGGATCTTGGAGAGTTTTGTTCTTCGTCGCATCGCTCAACCGCTCAATGTAGTATTCTGAAACTTCTTCTTCGTGTATTCACATGTTGTTTCTATGCTTTAATCGATCCTCGGACTTAGAGATTTCCCAACAATGGTATCAGAGCGAGTAAAAGCATGAAACTTGATTTAGGGTTAAAATTGGGTAAATGTGTTTGAGCATGATTTGATGAAATTGGATGATTAAGTATGCTTAAATGATGTTGAATTGGAGTTTGGATTGGATCAATTTCATGAAATTTGTTTGGAACAATTTTCCCCTCCCCAAAATGTGAGGCTTGGCCGAATACCTACTTGCCCTAATGTCTTGGAATTTTTGATTTTTGATTCATTGGATGAGTTGGAATCATGTTGGGAATATTGAGTTAATGTTGAATTGGATTTAATTGGATTGAAAACCAAAATCGGACATAAAATTACCCACATTGCCGAGAGTTAAAGCATGAAATTGGGTTTGATTTTTGATTAAAAAAATGTTTGGACATGTTTTAATGTTGATAAGCATAATTAATTAGGCTAATTGGTGTTTTGGAATATTGATTGGGAAATTAATTGTGTAATACACTTTTGTTAATTTAATTGAGAAATTTGGAATTTTTGGAATTAAATTAATTGGGCTAATTTTGGAAATTGGGCTAAAAGTTTTTATTTTGGGCTTTAGGGATTGGTTGTACCAAGTTAGGTTTGGCTAAAATTGGTTGGATCCAATTGGGCCCAAAACCGAATCCATAAAGTCCAATTATGACTAATGGACCTTTAATATTTAATTGGGCCTAATGGGCCTAAATTGGTTTCTAGGCATATAAGGGTGATTCCTTTAATGGGCTTTGGTTATTGGGTTTGACCAAGTTGACTAAAATCTCACGCCTTAAGAAATTAATTGAAAGCCCATTGGACTTTAATTAATTAACGTTGGATGTTAATCGGGCTTTGAGACCCGTAAAGATTAAATTTGGAATTTAAGTCGTAAAGGTTCGTTAATAAAGTGTAATATTTAATTTGGAATTAAATAGTGAATTAGCATTAAATACATATTAAATTGGATTAAATGTTGTAGTTTAATTTAATTCAAGAATTCATACTTTGAGTACTTATTCGCAAAACGAGTTGGACTCGTGCAAAAAAAAAATCGTTGTTTGAACATTGGATGGTCATTAATTATCAGATTAATTAATTGGATTAGATTGATTGATAGCATGCTTTTGTGAATACATGGTTGCGATGCATGAATAGTGTATATCGGATGGATATTAGATGGGTTGGGCAATTTTGGAAATTGTTGTAATAAATTTAGAATTTATTAATTGGACCTGTGTGTCCAGCCTATTACCTCATTACTCTATGTATTTCTCTTCTCACTTATTCCCCTCAATGTAAATGAGGTTTCTTTAAAAGTGTTATGAAACCGGTA
>SKCR01010207.1:0-22771 GCA_019454045.1 Zanthoxylum bungeanum | reverse complement strand
CAATAAAATATTAAGTGTTTTCCTTCCATTGAGTGATTCTTACTCAAGATCCAAGATTGGCACTGGTTTGTTGGCCAAAGTCAAGACCTTTGTCCATTGCAGATGTGTTTGAATCATGAAGGCTTTGTTACATATCGTGTGTCTTGTCCAAGTTGTGATTTTTTGGCCAAATTAAGATCACTTCTTGTCCATCGACATCGATTACGAAGCTTTCCAAAGTCAATGGGTTCCGCTTAACTGGAAACATTAAGCTTGTTGTGCCAAAGCCAAGGCTTAGTTGATTCAGAGGAAATAGGTTAGGAAATATATTGGATATATTTGCATATATATTGTATATATGTTTCAGACATGGAGGTCCACCTACCGGATCTAGAAATTGGATGAGATCCATTGATCTTAGAGATCTACCTAGTTAAATATCATACAGCTGGTTGGCCAAAGTCAAGTTGTGTGTTATTTTACGGGATCCTAGCCCACTAGGAAACTAGGTTTCCCGAGTACTCAACAGAGGGTTAGAGGCTCGCCGAAAAATAGTGGGAGGCTAGTATTGAATTTTCAATTTCGTTCAAATACTTAGCTTTACGCGCTTTCAAAATTATTTCGTCAATTATTTTATTAGTTGGACTAATATATTATTATTTTTCTTGTAACAGTTAGATTGTACCCATACATCGTTAATCGAATAGTTGGACTATTGTGGTTAAGATGACTGGAAAGTTAAGCATTAGGGATATTGTCATGGGTGACAACATCTTTAATGGAACAAACTTTCAGGACTGGGATATGAATCTCAGAATTGTTCTGTGATCCGAGAAGTTACTCTACACTTTAGAGCGACCTATTGGGCCTAAGCCCCGACCTGATCAGTTGCTTGAGCTAGAGCTTTGGAAGAATCATAGCGATGATAATGTGACTGCTCAATCGGCAATGCTTGCCGCTATGACTCCGTAATTCCGTCATCAAAACAAGGGGTTGGATCCCAATGAGATGATGGCGAAGTTGCACGATCTCCACCGATCTAATCTTAGATCGCAAAGATACGAGTTGCAGAAGAAGCTCTTCCGCGCTCGCATGTCAGAGGGTACGTATGTTGAGCACCACGTCTCACAAATGATTACTGACATTGAGCAGCTCTGACAGATGGGCATAGTCTTCGAGGCTGAGACTTCAGTGGATTTGATCCTACAGTCTCTCCCCGTTACTTGGAGTGGGTTCATCATGAATTACAACATGTTGAACCAAGACCAAACTCTTGGAGAGTTGATGTCCACTCTGCGTGAGGCAGAAAATGAGCTCCTTAAGGGCAAGAAGTGTGAGGCGTACTATGCTTCAACATCTCAGACTCCGAGGGCTTGGCCCAAGGCGACTGGAGGTGTTAAGAAGAAGAAGCATAAGAAGAAGGGTAAGGCCAAATCGTCAAAGGGTTCTGGGAAACCCAAGGATAAATCCCAAGATATATGCTTGCAGTGCGGGAAGCGGGGTCACTGGAAGCGTGACTGTCGCGAGTACAAGGCACACAAGAAGGAAATCAAAGCGGGCAACGCACCGGCTTCAGGTATGTTTGTTATAGAAATAAACATGTCTACTTCTAGTTTTAAAAATTGGATTTTTGATTCTGGTTGTGGTACTCACATTTATACTGATGTGTAGGATCTGCGGATTAGCAGGAGACTGGCCTCAGGAGAGATTGACCTCCGTGTTGGAAATGGGACTCGAGTTGCCGTTTTGTCCGTGGGCACTTATGTTTTGGAACTGCCCCCGGGGCATGTACTTGAACTTATAAACTGTTATTTTGTACCTAGTTTGACTAGGAATATAATTTCTGTTTCTATGTTAACCCAATGCGGGTATACTTTTGTATTTAGAAACACTGGGTGTTTTATGTATAAAAATGATATAGAAATTTGCACAGCTGATGCAAATAATGGTCTTTATATTTTGAATATAATCAATCTCAAACATATAATGTAACAAACAAAAGGCTTAAAGTAAGTAACAAAGATGAAACTTATATGTGGCATTGTTGTCTAGGACACATAAATAAGACACGTATATCCACACTTTCGAAGAGTGGGTACTTGGACTGATTTGATCCAAATTCATATGAAGTCTGTGAATCTTGTTAATTAGGCAAGATGCCTAAATCACCTTTTAGCGGTAAAGGTGCACGTGCCACCGAACTGTTAGCCCTTGTTCATAGTGACGTTTGTGGGCCCATGTCTAGCCAGGCTAGAGGTGGATATGAATACTTCGTAACCTTTACGGATGATGCACATCGCGTTTTGGTTATGTGTATCTTATGAGACACAAGTCAGAAACTTTTGAGAAATTCAAAGAGATTCGACACGAAGTAGAAAACAGACCGGCAAAAGTATTAAGACATTACGGTCGGACCGTGGTGGTGAATACTTGAGCAATGAGTTTCTTGATTACTTGAAAGAATATGTATTCTTTCACAGTGGACTCCTCCCGAAACACTGCAATTAACTGGTGTGTCCGAACGGAGAAACCGAACTTTGTTAGACATGGTGAGGTCTATGATGAGTCGCACAGAGCTACCTATTTCCTTCTAGGGATATGCATTGAAGTGCAATACTTATTTTGAATAAGGTTCCATCAAAGTGTGTTCAACAGACTCCATATCAAAATATGGACAGGAAAGAAACCGCGTTTCTCATCCTGAAGATTTGGGGTTGCTGGGCATACATCAAACGTTTGGAAGGTACCAAAATAGAACCCAAATCGGATAAATGCCTATTTGAAGGATATCCTAGGGAAACCAAATGATATTAGTTCTATCACCCACAGACAAAGTATTTGTTGCTCTACATGCGGTTTTCCTTGAGAAGGAATTCCTAAATGCATGATAAGTGGGAGGAAAGTAGAACTCGATGAAAATCGGAGTGATACTGTTCCTGGCACAGAATCCTTAACGGAACATGAACAGTCCATCAGGGATGAGATTGTACCACAATCTTCGATTACACAAGGACCGCGTAGGTCGGAAAGAGTCAGGAAACAACCTGAGAGGTATGGGTTTCTGATCTCACCTCATGTAGATATTAATCTCATTGAGGATAATGAACCGGCTACGTATGAGGAAGCGATACAAGATATCGATTCCTCTTTATGGCAAGAGGCCATGAAGTCCGAGATGGATTCCATGTACACCAACCAAGTTTGGACACTGGTTGATGCACCAGACGGCGTAAATCCTATTGGTTGCAAATGGGTCTTCAAGAGGAAGACCGACATGGATGGCAACATACAAACGTACAAAGCTAGGCTTGTAGCGAAAGGGTATCGTCAACGACATGGTGTCGATTACGATGAAACTTTTTCACCAGTTGCCATGATTAAATCCATTCGGATAATGCTTGTTATTGCTGCATATTTCTATTACGAGATATGGCAGATGGACGTCAAAACCACTTTCCTTAACGAAAACCTTTGGAGGATGTTATATATGCAACAGCCTAACGGTTTTGTCGTACCAAGACTTGCAAACAAGGTTTGTAAGTTAAATCGATCCATTTTTGGATTGAAGCAAGCATCGCGTTCTTGGAACCAATATTTTGATGAGATCATAAAATAATATGATTTTGTTCAAAACGAGGATGATCCTTGTGTATATAAGAAGGTTAGTGGGAGCGCACTGACATTCATTGTCCTTTACGTTGACGATGTATTGCTAATTGGCAATGACATTCCCATGTTAACATCGGTGAAAGCTTGGCTTTCATTAAAATTCTCCATGAAAGATCTGGGAGAAGCAGCCTTTATTCTAGGAATAAAGATCTATCGGGATAGATCTAGAAAAATGCTTGGACTCTCCCAGAGCACGTACATTAACAAAGTGTTGAAGAGATTCAACATGGATCAGTCCAAGAGTGGACTGTTGCCAGTTCACATGGCGTCACTCTATCTAAGGACATGTGTTCTAAAACTCAAGATGAGAGAGACAACATGAGTCGAATACCGTTCGCCTCGGCAGTCGGATCGATCATGTATGACATGATATGTACGCGACCTGATGTCTCCTATGCTTTGAGCATGTGTAGTCGCTATCAGGCCGATCCAGGTGATAGTCACTGGATGGCGGTTAAGAATATCCTTAAGTATCTTATATGAACTAAGGATGCTTTCTTAATCTATGGAGATGGAGAACTTGAGGTAACTGAGTTTACGATGCAAGTTTCCAAACCGATAAAGACGACTGCAAGTCACAATCCGGGTACATAATTTGTTTGAATAATGGAGCAGTAAGCTGTAAATCTTCCAAGCAAGAGACTGTTGCCGATTCAACAATAGAAGCAGAGTATATTATTGCAGCTGAAGCAGCAACAAAAGAGGAAGTTTGGATCCGAAAATTCCTAATTAGATTAGGAGTAGTTCCGTTAGCAGCTGAGCCCATTCCATTGTATTGACAATAACGGGGCTATAGCGCAGGCTAAAGAACCGTGGTTTCATCAACGATCCAAACATGTTCTTTGACGTTTCCATCTGATTCGTGAGATCATACATCGTGGCGATGTGAAGATCGAGAAGGTCGCATCAGAGGACAACATTGCAGATCCGCTGACGAAAGATATTCCTCAGCAAAAGTTTGAGCGACATGTACATAGTTCAGGTATTAGATGCTTGAGTGACTGGCTATAGGCCAAGTGGGAGATTGTTAGACAATTATGACCCATAGCGTCACTATTTATAAAAGACATTGTGGTTTTTGTACAAATTAATTATGTAGCAATGAAATTGCATTTTATCATTTTGTAATTTGATTACTTGAATATATAAATGATAAAAGTCCTTATGATTAGTTCTGGATTATAAGATATGAGATAGTATCAATCCATAAAGGTTTAATCATTAAATATCCATAGTCGTAGTATTATCGAGATTGGACATCGATAATGCGGAATAGACTAGTATTGCACTTGTGCGTGTTATGGAAGCGTAACGACATAGTTCTCATATATTTAAGTATTGGATACTTATGCAAGTGTGATAGGAGGTTGTGTTTACCGATGGTACGGAAACAGCTTCGCTCTGGATAGACCCCGCGGAATCCCATTGGTAGTATGACTATGTTCTATGGGAATCCGTATCAGGGTAGGTGTATTTGGTCTTAACCTGAGACTTGCATCGCTAGTACTTGTGACAATCAATACGCTTTGGTTTTGGTCGTACAGGACTTTAACAGGTTATGTGTACGCCTCTTCTAGGTTTATTGAGAATCGTAGTGTATTGGGTGTGATGTCAATATGGAAGTATCACTTCACTCATATGAAGATGATGATCACGCAGGGATACAGAACTGATACTCTAAATTGGTTGCAACCATCGGTATAATATGACTTGGTCATGATTATCCGATTAAAGAAGCTAGTTGCTTGATATCTGATATATGCTTCGTACGGGGCAGACATTATTCCATCCCCAGGCCTTGGATGTGATATCCGATACTGTATCGCTATATGCAATACTACGTATACTACGTCTGACAAAGATCGTATATTCCATTAAGAATATTTCTGGAGAATTGGGTAGGCGCGGTGCTTTGCTAGAAGCCAACCATGTCTCGTAAATCGGTAAAAATGTAGTACGAGGTACGTACGTGTTCGGATAGTCCGACGATCGGATTTACTGCCAACATATCCAGGGATCTCTTGGGTCGCTTCCCGAAGATTCACTGATGATGTATGATTCGAACATAATTAATCTTGGATTAATTATGGAGATATTTTATCTGGGATAAAATACTATTTGAAGAGAGAACGATTAATTCAAAATTAATTGATATTTCAGAATATTTAGTTTTTATTAGAATAACGCGAAGTTAATAATTCAGAATATTTAGTTAATGTGATTAATTAATATTTCGATGTCCATAACACGCCGTTACGCTTTCATAACACGCACAAGTGCAATACTAGTCTATTCTGCATTATCGATGTCCAGTCTCGATAATACTACAACTAGAGATATTTAATTATTAAACCTTTATGGATTGATATTGTCTCATATCTAATAATCCGGAACTAATCATAAGGACTTTTATCATTTATTTATTTAAGTAATCAAATTACAAAATGATAAAATGCAATTTCCATTATCACATAGTTAATTTGTACAAAAACCACAATGTCTTTTACAAATAGTGACGTTATGGGTCATAATTTTCCAACAGACAGAACATCAGTATCAGACCATGTATCAAACTGTGAAATCAGACCCAATATCAGACTCTGAAATCAGACCTAGTAGCAGACTCCCAAGTCAAAATATCAGTAGATCAGGCTTTGAATTCAGAAACTTCAACACCAGGCTCTGAAAGAATAAGACTCTGAACGAAGCACAGTATCAGCCTCTGAAATCAAAATCGACTCAACATGCCAGACCTGGTAAAAGAAGCAATGAAGAGAATCGACTCAGCATCATTCACCCCAGCACACCGACCCGAGGTTTAGGTTTTGGCCGTCATGTGTTTATCTATGAATGACATAAGCCCTACATGAAAGTTTGAGCCTCCGGAAGGCTGGTATGACGAGAGTTAGTCAGAAACTTCCCTTCTGACACACGGAACAATGTAGGAATGGTTGAATTGCAGGCTGTCATATGTGCTAAACGTGTTACAAAGGATAAAGGTGGGAATGATGAATTTTTGTTGACAGAGGGTAGTTGAGTCAGAAGACCAGAGCTACTATTTGCAGAGCGGTTGGGGAAAATGACCATGAGTGACAGTGACAGTGACAGACTGATATGAGATGACATCACGAGTTGGTGTAATAGTAGATTTAGAGGACTATATAAGAGGGTTGACAGCTAAGTTTTAAGGTTCTGCATTTTCTATATTCCACAACTTGTAAAAGAGATCCAAATGCTTAGTGATAGAGAGAGAAAACTGGTCGGTCTTGACCCGAACTTGTAATAAATTTCCTTTATTTGTTCACGTAGACGTAGGTTGGAGCCACTCTATGCCGAACCACGTTAATCATTTGTTTTCTCTGTAATTTTCTGTTTGCTTTCCAAGTTTATTTTGGTTCCTAACTAACCAAACAAATTCACTGCTTGGAGGAGGTTTATTCGAGGAGTAGATTTCCAGAATTACCCCTGGAACGAAAAAATTCGTCAACAACTGGCGCCATCTATGGAGAGCAGTATAAAAAAAGCAAATACATTAAGACAATGGCAGGAGACGAAAACCACATGACTTCAGAGGCTTTGACAATGGAGTGGATGGAGAAGATAAAAGAAACCCTACGAAATGAAAGAGAAGATGCTCGAAAAGAGAGGGAAACAACTCAAGCTTTCATGAGAGCCATGATTGAGAAAATTGAGAAGTTGAAGAAGTAGGCAGGAGAGAAAGGACAAGCAGGTCCCAATAAAAGGAAATAAGAGATAGCCAAAGTGAAGAGGATCACCAGAGCAGACAGACATAGAGGAAATGGGAAGAGAAATGAACAAAAAAATGAGGTCTGTAGTTGTTGCTAGCGCTGCGCAGGTAGGAGCGCCGTTGGAAAAAAAGATAGGCGAACCCCGGAGTCATCCAGTATCAGCCTATATTTTGGGGAAAATGACCTGGAATGGTATTTGGAGAGGGAACATGAGGTTCCCAGTTATGGAAGATACCACGCTCGAAGTGTAAGGCGTGAAGAGGCATTTGGGAGAGAGCATGACGGCTCTAAGATCTAAATGAGAGATTGATTTCGGAAGGAGATGAGGAAGTGGGAGGAAAGTGTGAAGGGAAGGCTCGGGGTGACTAGGACATGGAGTCAGCATCTCCTTTTGCGAAAGGAAGTATTGGCGGTGGAGTTTCCAAGGAGGTTCACCATGCCCACGATGGATGCTTATAAGGGCAGCACAGACCCCAACTCCGACATTGAAAAGTTTTTTCTATTGATGGAGATATAGGGAATGGTAGGTGAGGCGATATGCAAGGTGTTCTCGTTAACTTTGGGAAGGTCGACCAGCTTGTGATTCAGAAACTTAACTCGGGGAAGTATCAGCAACTTTTCGCAGCTGAGGGACTATGCCGCAGCCTTGGAGCAAGCAATGAAGTTCGTGCTGCTAAAAGAAGAGGAGAAAATGGTTCGAGGAGGAGCTACTTGGGCAACAAAGGTACCGAGGCAAGAGAATCTGCATGATGTAGGCGAAAATCAGAAAGGATCGGCCCCGAGGGAGAAGGAATTTAGGCCGATAACTAAGGCAATCCAACGTCTGAGAGACAACATCCAATCAAAGTCGCTCATGTTGCTAGAGGAACGACATACATCATTTTGAATAGACCGTTGGCTCAAATAGCTCGGGAGATTTAGGAGAATGGCCTTCTGACTGAGCCCGACCCGAGGAGATTCCCAGTAAGAAAATAGATCACAAGGCCTATTATGCGCACCATAATATGAGAGGGCATGCCACAGAAAGATGCGTGGATCTACAGAAACAAGTGGAGGACCTGGTAAGAAATGGTTATCTGAAAAAGTGCATAGACCACGAGGCTATGATGATCCGACAACGAAGGGAGAAAAGGCCAATGTTCACAATAACAAGAGGCAGGACGTTGGCCAGAGATTCAAACCGAGCAAGAAAGAACTACTGCCAGACCAAGGGCCCAGAGGTACTGACAACAGAGAGGGCCCCAATGATCCAAAAGGCCAGACTAGTGCTCATAATGTTCACTGAGGAAGACGCCAAGGGAGTGAGCTACCCTCATGACGATGCTGATAATCAAAGCCAGACTAGTGCCCATAATGTTCACTGAGGAATACGCAGATGTCTTTGCGTGGGATCATGTGGACATGCCCGAGATTGATCTCAGGGTCATCAGTTATCGCCTGGCGATAGATCGAGCCCCTAAACCAGTAAAGCAGAAAATGAGGATATTCAACCAAGAGCGATACAAGGCGATCCAAGTAGAGGTCGAAAGATTAATAAAGGTTGGTTTTATCAGAGAGGTTAAATACCCAGAGTAGGTATCGAACGTGGTCTTGGTGAAGAAAGCTAGTGGAAAGTGGATGATGTGCGTGGATTTCTCCGACTTGAACAAGGCATGCCCAAATGACAGCTTCCTACTCCCAATGATAGACTAGTTGGTGGACCTGACAACATGTCATGGGTTACTCAACTTTATGAACGCGTTTTTGGGGTACAACCACGTCAGAATGCATCTTGAAGATGGGAAGAAGACAACCTTCATCATTGACCAAGGGCTGTATTGTTACAAAGTAATTCCCTTTGGACTGAAGAATGCCAGGCCACATATCAGAGGTTGGTGAACAAGGTCTTCAAGTCACTCATTGGCAAAACAATGCAAGTATATGTTGACGACATGATCACAATAATTGTCAAGCCCGATGACCATCTGGGTGACCTTAGAGGGACGTTTGAGCCCCTGAGAAAGCACAATATGAGATTGAATTTGGAAAAATGTTCCTTCGGGGTGTTTTCGGGAAAACTCTTAGGATATATGGTAAACGCAAGGGGCATCAAAGCAAATCCTCATAAAATCAAGGCAGTGCTAGATCTGAAACCTCCCAGGACGGTGAAGAAGGTGTAGAGCTTGACTGATCGGGTGGCGGCACTCAACCGGTTCATTTCTAAGACCACTGACGAATGTCATACCTTCTTCCAGTTTCAAGAAGGCTAAAAAGGAAGTCAACTGGACGAGTGAGTGCGAGGAAGCATTCCAGCAGCTCAGTGAATATTTGACCCGACCTTCACTTCTGACTAAGCCAATTCCTGGTGAGATGTTGTACTTGTACCTAGTCGTTGCTGAATATGCTGTAAGCTCGGTATTAGTACAACAAACAGAAAAAATCCAGAGACCGATGTACTACACTAGCAAGGCCTTGCTGGATGTGGAAACATGCTACCCAGCCCACGAGCTGGTGGCTCTGTCCTTGGTAACTGTAGCGAGGAAGTTACGCTCTTATTTCTAAGCTCACCACATCGAGGTGTACACCGACCATCCACTGAGGCAGATATTGCATAAACTTGAGACCTCGGGTCGTCTTGTGAAATGGTATATAGAGCTCAGTGAGTAAGACATCTTATCTGCCAAGGGTGTCGATCAAGGGACAAGCATTGGCAAATTTTGTCGCGGAGTTCACCAGCCCACAGATTATGATAGTAGGGGAGGCGAAATGGGAGTATTTTGTGGACGGGTCGATCATCACACAAGGATGTGGCGCCGGGGTAATCCTCAGATGTGATGGAAGTGAAGAGTTGAGCTATGCACTAAGATTTGCCTTCGTAGCAACAAACAATGAGGCCGAATATGAAGAAATTCTTACCTGACTGAGGCTTTGCGAAGCGGACGGGGTAAGAGATGTGCTGGTGAAAAGCGACTCTCAGTTGGCTGTCCAACAGCTGAATAATGAGTTCCAAACGAGGGAGCCAAACATGATAGCTTACTTCTCGGAAGTGAAGAAGCTTGTCGAAGGAATGGGGAACGTGACATTCAAGCAGATCGGACGCGAGAATAACCAACAGGCAGATTCGCTGGCTCGGCTTCCATCAACATTCTGCAGTCACAGTTGTTCTTCCATGCTCATTGATTTTGTTGAAGGTGCAATCACACACATTCTGTAGCCAACAGTCATAGGGGAAAAAAATAAAGATAACAACATTTTAAGTAGTAAAAGTTGTGCTGTTTTTATACTTTAAGTTCTTAAAGAAATTTTTTTACAAGTCCTTTAAGTGAACAAATGTTTCTTTTAAGTCATAATCTGTTAACTCTAATGGATCTGCTAACGAAACATGACGGAAAGATACTTCAACACAAGTATTAAATCAACAATCTGGGATAATAACTTCTAAAGTCTTAAAAATTGTGCTATTTTTACACTTCAATCCTAAAAGAAAATTTTGTTATATTAATTTGATTCGAGATCAATTGAAAGAAGACATTTTCTCCATAAAAAATTTATATATGTTTGTGGACGGTGAAATAAAAAAAATCGGCCCAGAAAAAACCCGAGCCCGAGACAGGCCGACCCGATAACATTTCAGGCAGGACTTTTCCCGGACTCGGACTTTTTCTTTGATTGCCAGGCATCTCAAAGCCTGGGCTCGGCCCGGCCCATTGTCACATAATTTTTAGGACTTAAAATGTTATTATCCAGAAAAGCAAAAAATAAAATAAAAAAAAAGGTTAAGTGGTACACACAAACCCCTTGGTACACAATTTTTTTTTGCCAATTAAAAGTAAAAGTGGAAAAGAAAAGAAACGAAACAAGATGTGACAAATCATTCCCATTATTTCTGACATAATTTCATCTTCCATTCAAGCTTCCATGAAATGATATTTATCTATATGCATCCATAACAATGTGCCCCCACTCTCTGCCCCAGAGAGAGGACAAAAACAAACATATTGGAACATAAACCCTTTGTTACAATCCCAACTCTTCTTACATGAACTTTTCAGTCTTCACTCAAATTTAATGCAAATTCTCCAACTAGCAATCAAGGGAACTTGAAGTTAGGAAGACATTAATCTTACAGCGGGTCTTTCTCCTATCAATATATCCCCAAGCTCCAGTCCTTTGATCTTCTGGGGAAAAGAAAAATGTGAAGAAACACAGCAATATGAAAGCCACATAGAAGAACAATATATCTTAACTTTCTTCTACTGAATCTACATCAGATTTAGAATTTTTTGTTCAGCAGAATGAGGAGATCAGTCTCACAAATGCCAAGACTAAACAGCTTATCCAACATGATTCCTCATATGTATTTCCCATCATTCTGACTTGGGATGGAAAGTAACTTTTACAAAATACTAGTCTAATCTCTGAAAATCATTACCTTCCCCCTCCGATTTCTACAAAAACTCGTTTCTTAAGAACAACAGAATTTGTAGATAAAGTGGAACTAGGGACATACTTAAATATAAAATATTTGGTAGATAGATAAATGACGAAACAAAGAATGTCATAGTTCATGTAATGAGGATTACAAAAGAATGAACAAGATATCCACAAATCAAGGACATATTTGCAGGAAAATATGTGTTGTATATATTTTGGTTTTGTAAACAATAATCAAAATAAAATCAGTAACCAAAACTGAAAAACAGAAATTGAAACTTAGAACCTGAAACTTCTGTATAACTCTTTGAATACACGTCTAGATCAAGGCGAGAATTGGATTCTCTGCCTTAAGACAATTTCAACCCCACATTGGTGTTGATGGCTTCGTAGTTGTCATCTCCCAAGATACAATGATCACTCCCTTTGACAGTAGCACTCCAAATCAAAGGAACAATGAACCAATATGGATGAACTCTCTCATTACTCTTTAAAAATAATGAAGAAAAATGTAGTCTTTTTCTTTTGTAAAAATTTCATGTTAAGAGATGAATTTAATGAGGGCATTGACAGCTTTTCTCACTTGTGGATCACTATCAAATTATGGTATAGGGTTCTATTTATAGAACTTGTAGAGTTTCCATTGAAAGGGTAACATGATTATAATCAAAGGTTGCAAATTTTCACTCAAAAGTTACACCATTTGATCATAACATTTAACTTTTCATTTTGAATTAATAATTCAAATGAAAACTCATACCTACTAATTAAATGACATCTTCAAAAGATGTATTTAATCACTGATGGATGTACCCTTTCACAAAAGGCATCGTTCCCTTTCAATTTTAGAATTTCTCTTACAATATTACCCACCTAAAACCCAACAGGTACCAAAAGGACTTACTATATAAGCAATCCAAACTCAAATTATCCAAGACCTGTTGTATATAAACTATAAAAGACATCTACGAAGTTCTCATAAGAAACACCATAATATAATAGTTATTCTTCTCACATTAAACAAAGAGGAAAATGTAGAGAAGAATATAGACAAGAATATCATAATTCTCAAGAATTTGAAGAACTTAAAGAAGGCAACCAAAAAGAAAAAAAATTATCCCACAAAATTAATGGCCTCTTCCAAAGTTTCCTTGAAAATCGTTTTGCACCTCTCCATCTATATTACTTAGAAAACAGCCAACACAATACATATCTAATCTCTATAGAAACTTAAGCTTTTTACCACCAAAAACACAAAGTCTTCCACAAATAAAGTGCAAAATTCTGGATTGACCCACATAAGCCTACTTGCCTTTGAAAATTATAGCCTAGGTTCAATGCTAGAGGGTGAGTAAGAAAAAAAATCATTTATGCTCTCCCCTTCTCTTTTACACATCACAAACCATATGGATTTAATAATAGAGCTGGCCATTTCGTTTAAATAATGTCAACTGTATTAATTTTGCCCAGCATTTGAACATTGCTTGGAACTTTTGTTTTCCAGATAATTGCCGGAAGAAACAAAAAATAAGCCATATATCATCAATCAGCACGTTAAAGTATGATTTACCAGAGAAACTACCTCGAAAGTGGGATTTCCAAATCCTTCTAACCTCCATTGTATCATCAAAGAAACATTTTCTAACTGTACCAAGAAATCAGAAAATTCAAAAGCTTCCCTATTATTCAAATTCCTAAAT
This sequence comes from Zanthoxylum bungeanum, assembly GCA_019454045.1. Taxonomy (NCBI): domain Eukaryota; kingdom Viridiplantae; phylum Streptophyta; class Magnoliopsida; order Sapindales; family Rutaceae; genus Zanthoxylum; species Zanthoxylum bungeanum. The sequence continues at coordinate 9,261 of SKCR01010207.1, read as the reverse complement.
AAATTAAATTTCCCCAATTATATATCCAGATGTCATTATACTTCCAAAATACTAATATATCCATATAAACATGTTTTGAAACTCACTTTCATCCATTGATATTGACATTTTCTTTTATTTCTCAAAAGAACCAGGTAACCTTTCAGGTTTAAAAAAAACAACAATAACCAGATGGCTTAGTGAATTCTATCGGCCTTCAGGTTGTTATTTTGCCATTTGAAGTCTGAAGGCAACTCGTGTAAATTATTAAGATAATAAAATGTAGTGGTTTGACTACTATAAGAACGGAACACTGATTGCAAGATATTGATCTGAATGAAAAATCATTTCTTGTGATTTTACTAGAGAATAATCTTGAATGATGTAACAAAGAAAGAAAAAGATTCCCAACACCTAGTCTAGTTTCATTAATTATTTAATTTGATCAAAACTTTATCTTGCCCCTCATTCATTCCCAATACACCAACACTGTGAAAATCACAATAACCACCATTCCACCCACCACCATTACCAATACTACACCACCAGTAAAATTAACATGACCCCCACCCATTCTAATTCTTATTTCATAACTGTTGTTATACTTCCTTTTAACATCAAAAATACAAACAATGATTATATTTATAAGAACACATATGTCAAAAATGTTGATTTTCAGATGTGAAACAAACAGATAAAAGCTATTATTTGGATTTATACATTCAGATTTATTTACATATCCGTCAAATTTAGATCTATTCAGAACAAAAACTAGTGTTACCTTAAAGCAACTTGAATGAATGTTTCCAAAAAAAACCAACTTGAATGGGATTTTGTCTACAGTATTGAACTTTACAATATACTATCACCAACTGTACTCTACTGCATGATTAACAATCAAACGGGAAGAAAACAATCTACCACTTAATAACAATAAAAAAAGAAATGATCTATTGTATGGTATGCATGGGATATTAAAATTTGAGAAAAATAAAGAAATGATAGTTGACAAGGCCACGCACAAGAGAAAATAAATAAATAAATATGAAATAGATGCTCATATCTAATGAAATTATCCAAATAGATCAAACATGTTTACAAATGTGCAGGAAGATTAATGAGGCTCCTAGGTGAAACTCCTAAGGAGAGCTTAGTAATGGAAATACTATCTTCCACGAAGAGGTGAGGTGAGAAAACTAGTGCTAAAAGTTTAGGTCAACATAAAAAGATATATATATATATATAGAAACTACATAACTTTCTAAATTAGTTAAAGTAAACCATAAAAAACATGATAATCCACAGTGAAAAGATTGAGCACTTAAAATCAGCAATAAGACATACCTTATTGCACAAAAGTATATACTAGATTTCAACTCCCAGCAACCAAAATGCCAGAACCAGTACCTCTAAATAATTTAAACTACTACAAGCATACATGAACTACAACATCAACTAGAACAATAAAACAACATCAACAGAAGGAAGAGTCTTACTTCACTAGGTGGCTTAACCTTATCATCTTTCACCACATTGAGTATTGGCAAACTACTCAAAAACTCGTCAAGCCCCTCAAAAAAGACACCATCAATATTATCCTCCATTCCATTCTCTGGATTCACTCTCGGTGGCACTGCCTGCACCGGCTCTTCCAATTCATTACTAAACTCCACATTCAAGTCCAGCCCATTCCCCATTTGCTTCTTCACACTACTTCTAAGCACTCTCGCCCCACCATTACCACTCGATGTCCCAACCATTCCCACCGCATTCCCACCCGCATTTTGATATACCTTCTCATTTTGACTTCCCTTATTACCCCTCTCAGCCGGAGTTCTTTTCACATATTTTCTTCTTTCATTCGCTTTTCTTTTCACATATTTGGCTTTTTTTTCTTCTTATTATTTACCCAATCATCATCAGATTCATCAGTGTCAGATTCTGAGTCAGAAGTCAGTACCTCATCGTACAAAACTTGAGCTCGTTTATATGTCCTATTAATCTTTCGCTTCCCCTTGCCAGAGTAACCAACCGGAAAGAAACCCCAACAACAAAAATACGAATCTTTATCCGTAACAGGCGGTGACGCTATCATTTCCGCATGAAAAGCTCTTTTACAGTTCTGACACCTCAATGTACAGTCCTCGTAAGCCTTCGGGTACTCGTAAAGAACGTAACAGTAGGGACACGCGGTCCAAAAACACGGTCCCTCATAAACTGTCTCACTCGGACGATTCGACTCGGTCTGACTCGGTCGGGTTTCGCGAGTCGACTCAGTCAAATTATTCAAATCTGACCTGTCTTCATCTAGTGTTGCCCTACTGATCCCGTCCTTGTCCTTCTGCGGTGGAAGCGGCGGGCTTCTTCTAGTCGGAGGAGGGGGGCTTCTTCTAAACGGCTGTGGCTGAGGCTGCTGAGGCGGAGGTGCTGGAGGTTGCATTTGAGTTTGCCTCGGTCGTTCACCGAGTTGACTCAGCTGCAACTCTGTATCGTACATTATCTTCCTAGTGGGATTCGACAGTATCGACCATGCGTCGTAAACGAGCTTGAAGGACCAATCCGCGAAGGGGAAGCGGTTTCGTTCGGGAGTGAGTAAAAGAGCGAGTTTGCGGTACTGAGTTGCGATGAGTTCGATGGACTGAGTGAAGCGAGCAAGTTGGAGAATCGCGTACCAGTCATGGTACTGGTTACCGCTGGCGGTGATTATGATGGACTCGCTAGCGATGATTGTGTCGGTGACGGCGAGGACCTGATTGGGGGCCTCGAAGCTCGGGTCGTACTCTCGTGCGCGGATCGCGAAGCTGCGGGCCCCTTGAAAGTCACGTGACGATAATACTTTCTCCGCCACGCTCAGCCACCGCTCCGCTTCCGCTCTGTTGAAGCCACTCGCCATTTCCCTTTCACTCTTTTTATTTTCTCTCTCTAGACTTCAATTTTTTTGTGTGCGGAAGGAGCACTAATTAGGACTGGTATTATTTCTTTTCACAAATTTTCGGAAAATGAAAGCTTTTCATTTGTATCAATTAGGTCCTAAAATTTGTTTAAATGACGGAAATTCCCCCAATAAAATTGAATACTAGTATGAAATTTCGACAACATAAAGAGTAATTCAGTCATTTCCTTGATCACTTGATTAGGTACCTATTCCAGAGAAATGGATAAACTATGTCCTTATACAGGAAAAACAAAACTTTAGGGTTTCTAGTATTATTCTCATCATATTTCATTGGACAGAAATGGACAATTTGTTTCTGAATGTGTTCAAAGATTGTTTGGTATTTTGGTAATTATGAGTGTCCTATAAGGTCGATATGAAATCTCGTTTTCAGTACTTTTTTTATCTGGACGGAACAGGACTACTCTTTTGGATAATATGACAACAATTTTGAGTTACTTAACGGCCATAAAGAGGTAATTTATGGGGGTAAAATTGTCATTGGATATAATTTCTGACGCTCTCTCTATCTATGTACTTGAAAGTAAAGTAGTATTTTTACAAAAATGACGAAAGATTGACTCATATTTTCAAGAAATGAGTGTTCAAACAGAGAGAAATCTATAGAAACGGTTCGTAATTTATTCATTGCTTGAGGGTATTTTCGTAGTTCAGTGATGTTGTGTGATCTGAACTGAATTTTCATCCTGCCTAAGAAATTGTTGCACGTCTAGAAGTAGAGGTGCTAGCAGAAGTGCCGGGATGCCAACGGGCAAGTCACGATGAAATTTATCAATTTCAGTCTAATTTGGGCGGAAAAGCTATTATTTATGCTGTGGGGTGTAGGACTTCGGTCAGAACAGCAACATGAACTGTCTTATTCTTTGGTTTATGGGATGGTGGCTGTGCTTCTGGTACAAATCAAGGTGCAATCAATGTGAGTGACGATGGAGACAGTCTTGCTCAAAGAAGAATGGGCCGCAGGAAGATTCCAACAATTGGCTTTGTTGGTTGAGAATAGGATGAGGGTACTATACCATACTCAGTTGTACCAGAAAAGAATAGCTAGAGTTTTCATTATAAGGGTCCGGCCCAGTAAGATTAAAAAAGGGACTTGGTATTGAAGCAGTCGAGTCCGCTAGCAATGGACCCGAGACGCAAGTTTAGACCCAATTGGGGAAGGGCCATGTTTAGTAAAGAAGATATTGAAGAATGAAGCAGTTCGATTGTCTGACTTTGAAGTAAACGAATTCACAAAGCCCATCAATATAGACAGGCTAAAGAAATACTTTATATAAAAAAGAAAAAGAAAAGCTTGTTAGGCTGAGAATCCGCAAAGGACGTCCTAAGCAAAAGATATGGCACATCCCGCTAAACCAGAACACGGTTTAGGCAAAAATTAGGGATAAATGAGCAAGAAAAATAGTTAATTGGAAAACCCGAAAGGGCCAATTAGAGACAGGGGTACCCTTGTAATAAAACAATTAATGTATTCACACTTGTGCTAAGTGAAAATGCTAATATTTTATTGAAATAAAAGATCAAAATGTTCATGAAATGCAAAGTGCTGAAAGATAAAAAAAATTATAATACGTATGCATAAATCATCTTCTGTACTTCTTGTTTCAGGGCCTATGTCAGATTGGCCGGTAGGAGGGTCATGATTACTAGAAGACTCAAAGGTAGTGATAGTCCAGATGTGACACTGAGCCACTTATCACAAAAATGGTCCAAGAAATGACGAGACACATGACCACTTTGGAAAGAGCGCCTCTCGGGAGCAAGGGATGAGGAACACCCATACTACCGGCAAAGTCTCGCGGGAAAGTGGAATGAATTGGTGTGAAGGCCCGGGAGGGGTACACAGTGACCAAAGAAATATATGATGACATGACTAAGACGCAACCAAGGAAAAATTTATAAAATCTCTGTGTCAGATACTTGCTCTAGCCATTCATTCCATGCATCATAAGAAAGGCCCATCTTAACCATGGCACGAACTAAGTGGTGTCGAGGACCATAAGAAGTAAGAATGGAAGCCGGCAAAGGGGCAATGATCTTGAGCTTCTCTTACAGCCTTACCTAAAAAAATATGTTACCTCGTTAGGTTGAAAAATGAAAAAGGCGACCCAGACAAAAGTTAAAGCAGTCCGATAGGCTGAAAATCTAAAAAGACGGCCTAGGCAAAACATAGGGCATACCTATATGAGAAAATGACTTCCCAAGAATTGATTGGTGGGGTTCTTTTTCATTTTTTTTTATATATTTCTTTCTCAAATCTGGATATCTTCAAGAGTGCAATGACGAGCTCAATTTATAGATCCTGAAAAAAGGTGAGTAATAATAGCACTAGTACGTGCCAAATGACAATTATTAGCTAAATAGTAAAATAAATCGTGAAAGTCAAAAATATGGATCCTATCGGCGAAAAAGAAAAAAATAACAAAACAAATCACAATTATTAGTTAAGACAAAGATATAATAATATTTACAAGAAGTACCCGCTTGAATGACTCTATGCGTCGGAGACAAGCTTCCCATACAATTTTCTTATAAATTGGCAAACAGAGTCTTTTAAAGTCAGATTCCCGAGACTTAACTGTTGTCTCTCTTTACGAAATTGTGTATGTAACATGTGAATTGCGTGATACACATATCCACTGTGATGTGTCTCAAGAGTCATTGTATGTCATCAAAAGACTCATTACTCATGCGATCCCTAAGGATTTAATTTTATCTTCGCGGTTATCAGACACCATTCCTAAAGAATGACAACGAGTATTACATGTCATGCGTGCACATTTATAGCAAACACCTAATCCTTTAGCTCTTTTTTTCTTAGCATATGTGCTTTTTCCTAAACTAGGCAGATATGAAATAAAAGAGTCAGAGGACTCACCCGCCAATCGGACTCATGCTTCAATTAACCAATGAATGTCATTAGGAATACCTTTGATCATCAAAAGTCTCATTCATTCCATGCGAGCTTTGTAGACTTTCAGCAGAGAATTTTGAAGGAGAGAAGGAAAATACTTGTGAAGATTTACGAGAACGTCTTCCATCATGAAATGTGACTTTACCTATAAAAATTAAACACACAAAAATAAAACACACCAAATATCAATATATACACAAATTACATGGGTTGCCTCCCTGCTAGCGCTAAGTTTAACGCCGTCAGCTAGACATGACTGCTCGAACGTTAGGCTGGATCTGCAAGTGTGACACTTTTTTTTATTTCTCAAATGATTCTCCCCAGTAGTGCTTGACACGCTGGTTGTTTACCCTGAATATGTTGTTGGATTTGGAGTTATATCTCAACGACTCCATAGGGTAACACTTGAGTAATCACAAATGGACCTGACCATCTTGATTTCAGCTTACTAGGGAAAAATTTCAACCTTGAATTGTATAACAACACCTGCTGCCCTTTTTCCAGATGTCTGCACACTATTTTTTTATCATGCCATTTTTTGGTGTTTTCTTTGTACAGTTTTGCATTTTTATAAGCATGTAGGCGAAATTCCTCCAATTCGTTAAGTCTGTGGAGCCATTTTTCTCCTGCTGCTTGTAGATCAAGATTTAACTTCTTTAGTGCCCATAACGCTTTATGTTCAAACTCCACTGGTAGATGGCATGCTTTCCCAAACACCATTCGATATGGGGACATGCCAATAGGAGTCTTGTAAGCTATTCGATAGGCCCATACTGCGTCATCCAGTTTTGTAGACCAGTCCCTCCTTGTTAATCCAACGGTTCTCTCCAATATTATTTTGATCTCTCTGTTTGAAACTTCAACCTATCTATTTGACTGTGGATGGTAAGTGTAGGCACTGAATTTTTTCATGTAAGTCCCTATGATGAGTCTCATTTAGTGGCACTACCTTTTAAGTCGCGGAAGTCGCGGGAAACGGACGTCGGAAGGGAAAAGTCAGAAATCAGTATTTTGTTGGATTTTATTCGCTTGTTTAGCTTTGGGTTCGCTTGTCGGACTTCCGTTTTAAAACATCCTTAGCCCAAACCCCCGCAAGACACACACCAAGCCCACACACCACCACACACACACCAAGCCCACCAAATAAACCAAACCCACGCCCAAAGAAGACCACCCACATGCCCAAGCCCAATTAAACACATCCAAAAATAACAAAACACATATTTAACACATGGTGGAATTAAAACAAATCAAATAAAATCTAAATAATCACATACCTAATTAAAACAAATCAAATATATGATCTTCCTAATCAAGCCAAATCTTGTCCCTAATTAAGTAGATGCTTTCCTTGTGTGACACTAATAAAATATATCCTCCATTATTACACAAATCCCATTCATATTCAAACAAGGATTAAACCTAGCCTTTGTCTATAAAAGAAACACAAATTCAACCCTTGCCTTCTCCTAGCATATTCACGCCAAGAGCACAGAAAAAACCCTTCCATATTGCCGTCCAAAGCATAAACAAAAAAACTCCACTGCCGCCAAAACACATAAGCCTCTCCACAGCCGCAAATCTCCCTCACACACAGCTCATCCACTGCCGCATATACCCTCTCCACACTTGACTCCATCATGCACTGACACAGCCACGTTCAGCAGCCAAATCACGCCACAAAATCCTAACCTACTAACGACCCCACCGACTGAGCCAACGTTCGGTTCTCTCTCTAATCATGAACTGAACCCTTCACAAATGACACCTCACACATAAAGAAAAGGCACCCCCACTGACCGTCACCCCTTCACAGATTCATAAAACATGGCTTCACACAAAAACCACTCACCTTACACAGAACACACACAAACTACACCCACCCAAAGTGACCGAAATAGTAAACAAAATAGCCCTTAAATAGACTTAAAATCAGCTCCAAACAGCCCCAAAACTGCACTAAAAAAGCCCAGAAACTGCCCCAAAACAATGACAAAAACCGCAACCCAATACCCCTTAGAAACCGTAAAAACAGTCCATTAATACAGCAAAAACAGTGACTAAAAAAATAGCAGCAAAACAGTAGCGAAACAGAGTAAAAACAGCAGCCCAAACATTGAAACAACGAGGAAAGACTGTGAACTAGCGAACCGGAAGAGTTGCGGAGTGTTAGCCCTTCCGACGGCCTTGTGACGCACTTCCAAGAGTCGACATAAAAGGTTAGACCTGAGGGCACCTTTCTTATTTATTTTCATTCATCTTTTAATTATTTATTGAATTTCCTTCGCATGAGAGTCGTTGGTTAATGTGTGTTGTGGCCATTGGATGAATGGAAAATGTGTCGTCTCTTATGGTATATCAGATGGAAACCCAGACGTAAATTCTGTAGCCGAATCCGAATGGACGGTAGTGCGGTCTGTACTTGGGAAACAACCCCACGTACCACTTGAGCAAACGACACATCTTTCACTTTATTTTATCTTGTTTGTTTATTATTCGCATTTTATATTCCGTCTTTTACTTTCCACACGTTACTTGCTTGTGTATTGATGATATAGTGCGCATGGGCTTAGTATGTTGGTTTAAAGGTTCTCTATTTGAGGGAAGAAAAATCTAAAATGCTACATTTAGGACAATACTTTGCCGCGCCGGATGAATTGTGTTTGATTGAATGTGAGATATGTTTAATCGAGTATACAAAGTCCTATATTGTTGTCTTTATTTTCTATGCATTGCGATGTAATGCACATGGGCTTAGTATGTTGGTCTAAAGGTTCTCTATTTGAGGGATGAAAAGTCCAAAAGGCTACCTTTACGATAATACTTTGCCGCGCCGGACGAAGTATGTTTGTTGAATGTGAAATATGTTTAATCGAGTATACGAAGTCCTATATTGTTGTCTTTACTTTATATGCATTGTGATGTAATGCGCATGGGCTTAGTATGTTGGTCGAAAGGTTCTCTATTTGAGGGAAGAAAAGTCCAAAAGGCTACCTTTACGACAATACTTTGCCGCGCCGGACGAAGTGTGTTTGATTGAATGTGAGATATGTTTAATTGAGTATACGAAGTCCTATATTATTGTCTTTACTTTCTATGCATTGTGATGTAATGCGCATGGGCTTAGTATGTTGGTCTAAAGGTTCCCTATTTGAGGGAAGAAAAGTCTAAAAGGCTACCTTTATGACAATACTTTGCCGCGCCTTTTATTATTCCGTTATTTACTTTTTGTATGTCATATCCTTGCATAATCATGCCTCATATTGCAAGGCACATGAGCAAATCAAGTTGGATTAAAAGTCCTCCATTTCGAGAGATGAAAAGCCTAAGGGCTACCTTTGCCACGATGTTTTGCCGCGCCGGACAAGGCACGTTCGATTGAACGTAAGATACGTTCAATCAGACACTTGAA
>SKCR01010206.1:0-22731 GCA_019454045.1 Zanthoxylum bungeanum | reverse complement strand
CATCCTCCGAGAATACCTGTAAAATAATGAAACTGGGAGTGGGGGATTAGACCGTTGTACGATCTAAGCGAGTGGACGAAAACTGAAATACTGTTATAAAAATATTTGGTTCTAAAACCAAAGTTCAAGAAATAGCTTTATACGAAAATTCTTTTTCTGTCTGAAAACTCTGGGCTCCTTTCTAAAAATCTCTTATGAACTCTTTCTGTAAAATTTATCTTTTCTGAAAGTTTGAAAAGTCTTCTTATAGATAGATATAAAAATACTAAACAATCAAAAACTAGAAGGTGTAGATGTAAACCACAAACCTAGTACCATTCAGAACTGATAGCTCATGTGGGTAATGAGCTGGAGTAAGTAGAGTATAACGAAAAATCTAAGAATGAGGCTTCTCTGATGCACCATAATAGCTGTAGCATGGCCGTAGTGTAAAGCAATCAGCGGGAATTTTATGAAAACAGGACGAGAAGTTTCCTCTCGATCAAGAAATTAAGAAGCATAAGGTATGAAACAGAAGTCAAGATAAGTGAAAGACTAAGGCGTACTTATTAGAAAAAGAATGAATTATCAGTTTAATAGAGATCTTAGTCACCAAGTTATGGTGAACCCAGTTGACATGAGTTAGTTTACAGTAAAGAAAGAATCCTAGCAGATGGAAATAAATATGGTTACGAGTATAAAGTTAGTTTAAGCTGATGGTTTAGAAAGAACCCGTGAACATTGTGACCTATGGTAATATTCCAAGTTTAAAGAGGATTCGAGGACGAATCATATTTAAGGGGGAAAGAATTTGTAACGACCGGTAGTCTCTACTATTGTTACGTTGTAGTACCGTGGTATTATAGGATAAAGGTAACATAATATAAAATATGTTGGGACACAAATACACTCATGGAACGACTTTGGGAACAATCGGTAAATTCTTCGAAATTTCGATACGAAATTTTATGATGTTTTATTCCGGAAAGCCCATGGTAATTGGGTCGTAACTTTCTCATACGAACTCCGATTTTTATGAATTTTATATCGTCGGAAATCTGAGATCGAGATTTACAACTTCTGAATTGAAATTTTTCCAAATTCAGACCAGAAACTGGTCAAAAATACAGATCATAAATTTGGATGAATAGTAACTCGGACTTATCTAGATAATTATTCAAGTTTCTTCATAATTCTATAATTTTCTAATTTTTTTTAAATGGCCAATTATAAAAAGAGAACATTATTCATGTATCCCTAAAAATTAAAAAGAAAGAAGAGAAGAACGTGGGAAAGAAAGAGAAGAAGGAGAAGAAAAGAAGAAGATGAAAGAAAAAGAAGAAAGAAAAAAAAAAGGATAAAAGAGCTTGGAAACCATTAGAGGCTTGGGGAGTGTTGGAAATCAAAAGAAAAGAGGTAAGAAATCCATGACCCAAATTGTGATATATTAAGTTTTGATGATTCGATACTTGTAATATGTTGTGAGCTTGGGTGTGATGATGATTGTGTGATTTTTTTTTGTATTAAGACAATGGTAATTTTGAGAAACCCCAACTTGTTAAGTTTTGGGTATAAAACTAAGTGAAGTATATGAAATAGATTAAAAGTTGATTGTTGATGAGATGGTGGTTTAGTGTATGTGAAATTGAGTGTAATAAGATGTTTTGTGTGTTGGTGATGCATTTGGGTAAGGAAGACTTAAGAAAATAAAAAATAGAATCCTGGAAACTGGTTCATGTCGCGACGCTAAAGGGCTTTGCGTCGCGACGCACACTGGAAAAATGGCAGGATGTTTCTAGAATGTGGCGCATCGCGACGCGCAAGGATTTGTGTCACAACGCGTGACCCAAAATCATCCCAAATCAGTTTTAAACCATCCCAGTTCCACCATAGAGAGTTAGAGACCACCCTTAGGGTCTCGTATCAGTTTGCGTACATACATTACATCTTATTACAAGCATGATATACCAAGTGACGATATCACATACTTGAATTGAGAAGTTTAGCCTAGTTCCGAACTTGTCTCATGGTTTATAATCTAACAACGTTACCGCTTATAGACCATTGCAGGAATTACAATTTCCTTCGATGATGTGGTATAGCACCGGCCAGATTCCAACCAGTGAGTGGACAATATTTCCTTAAGTTGATTTTCATTTTATTATTTTTAACATCAGACTTACTTTTCCGCATTTAGAGTGTTAGCCGAGTTTACTTTCAGATATATTTTGATAAAGAATGTTTTGAAAAATGATTTAGAAAGTAATGATTGCAGAAGTATGATTTTACGGTTTTCGAGGCATGGGGGGAAAATCCACCTCAGTATGTAACTGGATACAGACATGGAATTGACGGATAACATGTGCACATGTAGAAGACTGGGGGGACGGTGATACATAATGCCCTCAAATCCTAGTTCAGGACCTGGGATGACAGATGCCCCTGGATCCTAATTTCAGAGCTTGGAGGGTAGCATAGATCCGCACCCCCAGTTGTAGTTTCAGGGACAGTAATGGCATGCTTTGGGGGACGGCGATACATAATGCCCCAAAGTCATGGATTTACATTCCTGGCTCTAGTTAGGCGTATGAAGGGACGACGATATGTAACGCCGCCATACGTCAGGTTTTCAGAGACAGATACAGATTTCAGAATAGTTTTCAGATACAATTTACAAAAAGGTTTTTAGAAATAAAGTTTTTCAGAAAACATATGTTTTATAAGAAACTTTCAGAAAAGATAATTTTTACAGAAATAGTTCAAAATAGATTTTCAGAAAGGAGCCCACAGATTTTAGATAGAAAACAGAGTTTTGTATAAAGCTATTTCTTGAACTTTGGTTTTAGAACCAAATATTTTTATAACAGTATTTCAGTTTTCGTTTACTCGCTTAGATCGTTACAACGGTCTAACCCTCTCATTCCCAGTTTCCTTGTTTTACAGGTATTCTCGGAGGATGAGCTCGGAAGGACAGATAATGATTGCAGTCACTAGGGTATGGAGTCTACCAGGTCAAGTCAGGGACTAAGTCCAGTTCAGTCAGAGTCAGAGAGTGTCTTGTAACATTTATGCTATATAGTAATGGTCACATGTATCATTATTGTAATATGTATTAAAAGTTTAAATATTTATACATAAGTCAAATCATACTATCACAATTACATTCATGAATCACTAGCTGAATATCCTTCTTTATGTTAAATTCCTATCATCAAAATTATGAATCATAACCAAAAGCAATTCAAAAATATTAAGTGAGAGCAATTCAAAAATTGTAAGTTAGTGAGTCTTTTTATATGAGGGATTTTTTTGCCTTAAAGAATAAAACAAAAAAAAAAAAGCTTGCGGGTAGCGGATACCCGCAGTGGTATCCACTGGTTTTGCATAATTACCAAACCCGCAGTGGATTTTATCTTAAATATCAAACCCACTTAAATATTTACCAAATCATACCCATTGCGAGTGAGTTTTGCGGGGGTTTGTGGACGAAATTTTCATCCATAATTTTGAGAAACCAAAATAGAATTATTATTTTTTAAAAAAAAAACCTGGAGAAAAGAAAACTGAAATCCCATTACCCCAATCGTTGCCACGACGCTTATGATCGACGGTAAGGGATGTAGTTCGTGCACTTCACCCTCCCACATTTCTCCCTAATTTCCCATGCATACTCCATTTTATTTTCCTTCTTCTTCTTCCTTTTCTCCTCATTTTTTCCTTCCCTCATATTTTCTTCTTCTCTCCGAGGTTTTCCCTATTTTCTTCTTTTGCCCTTAGTCTCCGCCCTCCTTTCTTCTTCTCTCCAAGGTTGTTTTGGTTAATTTATTGAAGATTCATCGGGTTAAATGGGTAAAGCTGTCATTAAAAGTGTTAAATAAGTAGATATGCCATTAGAAGTGAAGGCTGTGGGAGAGCTCTACAGTTCTTCCCAGACATATGCCCGTCTAGTTTATTTACTAATTTTACTTATTATATGTTGTATATAGGCTTGTGAAAAAATCTTTTTGTTTATTCTATGTGTGATATTATTTCGTTTTTAGTATAGAATTTGTACTCACCTAGATGGTAAGACGATCTCGTAATTCCTTTTGTAACTCAATAAATTTTAGATTTGAATCTATTTTCCTAACAATTATGAGGAATATATAGCACATGATTGTCTTTATGTTGTTAGTATTTATCCTAATTATGATTGAAAAAACCTCGGGTTGCTCTTGCTACGTCCTTACCACCACATTAATGAGATAAACGACACTACATGGCTCGGCACCCACACTTCGGGTGAACATGACTCACAGAGGAGACCACCTAAAGCAAGGATCGAGGGGTTTTCCAACTATTTTCTATTCACAAGATCCACCGATGTGGTGAGTGAAGATCATACTCATTGAGATAGATGGAGGTGAACTTAAAACATATGGACAAGTAGTAGTAGCTGAGGGAAGACTCCTCGTACTTTGAGAGAGAACCTAAGTGTCAAGTTAAGCTAACATGAGAGATAAGCAAACTCGAAGTTTTATTGATTTCCAAACTTCTAAAAACCAAACTTATCTTAGAAATGAAAACCTCACTCCTTATATAGGCGGATGAGAGGAAGCACGCGACATCTTTGGTGGGACAAGACCCCGTACTAAAGAGATAAGATCAAATGAAGACCATTCCATTTACTCAAGCAAAAAGCTAAAGCAAAGGAATCTACTTTTACAAAAGTAAAATCAAAAGATAAGCTGCTAAATCATGACACAGACATAAAGTAAAAACACATTTATCATGTTGTCTAAAACATGAATTATTAAAGAAAAATGACAAGCTAACACAAGACGACAAATGATTATGGAAAATAATCATTTGGCTGAAATCTTGAAGAGGATCATCTTCATACTAGCATTATTCTCATTGGCTCTTTGCCTTGTTGGACATTGGAATATCTCCATTGATGATTGTAAGGAAAGTCTGTGGGGGAGTTAAACTTTTGTGTACCCTTGTATGATACATCGAGATGATTATTCAATAATATTAAATCATCGCCAAGCTTTTCATTAGTATTGCATTACAAGCTTCGACGGACATTGTCGGCAGAGAAAGCTCTTATCATGTGAGTACGCTTTGTAGATAGAGTTTCAGGAAATATGTTGTCATTGTCATAATACTTTCTGAGCTTTGATCTGGATGGCCAATGAACAAGCTTCCAGGCAGATTGACAAGATGAATGGATGATTCTGATATGATATATTGGAGGATGAACAGTTAGATAGTATTATGTCCATTCAAGGGAGATTGAATCGATCCAAACATTGATGCTTCCATGGCGTCTATACCACCTTCTTAGTATAGCACTGACATTAGGAGGAAGCAGATCGAGAGCACCTTCATCAATACCTAAACAGTCTGGCTGAATAGGACTTTTTCCCAGAAAAAATCCATCTAGGAAACCATGTTCAATTAGGTCTCCAAGGTTCTATTCGTAGTTCTGGAAGAAGCTGTGACTCTTGATAAAAATTGTGGAATGAAAGGTTCATAACCATGATGGATAATAGCATCCTTATACTGAGTCATTCTATCAGATTTTCCGTCCCATAGGCTCTAAGGATAGAACACCATTTTCGAAAGTTAGAAGGAGCAGTGCCTAGAATATCTTCTGCAATTCCACTGAGCAAAAGTAGCATCTGATTGATCAAAGAGACTCATAAAATTGATCATTCAGTCTATCTACAAAGGCTGGATCAATATGGCTCTTGTGTGAGCTAGCCATTTGGAGTGTTTTTCTTGTATGACCGTCTTAGTCCTTTTGTTACTAAGACTGAGCTCTTCTGGAATGTTTGTCATGATCTAGTGTAGTTCATGGATTTTGCCATCTGAGATAAACTTCCTTTTTATAGGGTCGTAGCTTGTGATTTCTTCTTCAAGAAGGAAGTTCTGCCATATCCAAGCTTGGATGGTAAGAGTAACGTCTTTCATGGTGACAAGACATAAAGAGGCAAGATCTTTATCTCGTAATATCTTTTTTCGAGAGATCTTTGAGACTATGATGCCTTTCAGGAATTATTCAAAGTACTTTACAGTTTTTGTCTAAGTAGAGATCCAAAGTAGGGATCTTTTCAGTAAAGCCTGGGATGTTCTCGTGACAAGATCTTTGATGTGCCATAAATGGCATGACAGCTGGTAGTATGACTCAGCGTCTTTTAAGAAAAGAAGTAAGTCATCAATGTACACCAGTGTATGATGCATTATGGGCTGGAAAAATATTTTTCATTACCTTCTGAAATAGTGATGGCGCTTCCTTAAGGCCAAAAGGCAAAACTTTCCAATGGTAGTGAGCATTGGGGATGCAAAAGGCTGTTTTGGGCCTTTCTTCTGGGCTTATACCCAGTTGTCAAAAACCTGCCTTAAGATCAAACTTTGAGAAGATATGTGCTTCTCTGATATGGACAAATAGAGAGTTGAACTTGGGCAATGGAAACTTATCATCTTTCAGGAAAGCGTTGAGAAGATTGTAGTCTATCACCAGACGTTTCTTTCCACGGGCCTTCTCTGACCGATTTTCATATAAAAGGCTTGGCAAGCCCAATCAGAAGTTGTAGGCTCATTAAATATTGTTGTAGCAACTCGTTGCATTCATTCTGGGCTAAAACAAGATCCGAATGAGTCATCCCCGGATGTTAAGACTTTGTTGGGTTGATATCCTCATTAAGCTTGAAATGAAGCTTAATAAAGAATTCTTCATTTCCCATAGTAGTGCTGGATTAGTAAAGTCATTGTGAGACTCTGACTAGAATGGAAGAAAACTATTGTTTAATTCTTCAAAATACACCATATTACCCCCATACAGAGGATTGAAATAATTTCTGGACTGTAGTATAGGGCTTAATGAAACTTTTAAACCGTATACCATCCGATTGGATATGAAGTTTCTTGCTTGATGGTAGACATCAAAACCAATCAAAATATCTTTATTCGGTAAATTGGAACCAATGACTTGTTGGACAATTATGACCCATAGCATCACTATTTGTAAAAGACATGGTGTTCTTTGTACAAATTAAATATGTGACAAAGGAAATTGCTATTTTTATCATTTGTAATTGGATTACTTGGATATATAAATAAAAAGTCCATATGATTAGTACCTAATTAATAAGATATGAGACAGCATTAATCCATGAAATGTTTAATCATTGAATATCCCTAGTCGTAGTATTATCGAGACTGGACATCGATAATGCGGAATAGACTAGTATTACACTTGTGCGCGTGTTATGGAAGCTTAACGGCATAGTTTCTCATATATTTAAGTATTGGATACTTATGCAAGTGTGATAGGAGGTTCTGTTAGCCGTTGGACGGGAACAACTCTTCGCTCTGGATAGACCCCACAGAATCCATTGGTAGTATGACTATGTGTCTATGGGAATCTGAATCAGGGTAGGTGTATTTGGTCTTAACCTGAGACTTGCATCGCTAATACTTGCGACAATCAGTACTCTTTGGTTTTGGTCGTCCAGGGCTTTCTTTAACTGTGTACGCCTCTTCTGGGTTTACTGAGAATCGTAGTGTATTGGGGTGTGATGTCAAGATGGAAGTATCACTTCAATCATATGGAATGATGATCACGCAATGATACAGAACTAGTACTCTCAAATACTGCAGCTGTCGGGATAGTATGACTAGGTCATGATTATCCGATTAAAGAGACTAGTTGCTAGTGATCTGATATATATTTCGTACGAGGCAGACACAATTCCGGCCCCAGGCCTAGCATGTGACATCAGATACTGGATCGTAATACGCAATACATTATATACTACGCCTGATACAGATTATATATATTCCATGTTGAATATATTTCTGGAGAATTGGGTAGGCACAGTGCTTTACTAGAAGCCAACCATGTCTTGTAAATCGATAAGAATGTGGTACCGGGTACGCACGGGTGGATAGTCTTAACCGTATTTACTGCCAACATATCCAGGGATCTCTTGGGTCGCTTCCCAAAGATTCACCGATGACATTTGACTCGAACGGAATTAATATGGGATTAATCATGAGAGAGAGAAAATTAATCTGGGATTAATTATCAAATGGAAAATTAATTTGGGATTAATTCGTGTAGAAGAGAGAATGCGATTAATTTGGAATTAATCGGTAAAATAAATTTATTAGTTAAATTGGATTTTTCTATTTAATTTATTTATTTGGGCTAAAATAATATATTGGATATATTAATTGAAATTGGATTTCAATTAGGAATTAAAATTGGATTTTAATTCAAGCGAACGAATTAATTTAGAATTAATTCGTAAGTGACTTCCGTAATAATTTGCGAGGCATTATTATTTATTAAATTGGATTTAATTATGTTCGCGATGGAAAATTTGTTTAGTCGGATTAAACGAACCGGGCCCAAAGTGTGTGTGTAAGCCAACCAAATTTTGAATTTAAAGTGGTGGGACCCACTTTACTTACATCATGTTTGACATGTGTTGGAAGTGGTTGAGCATTAATGCAAAGTCTTTCACAAAAAATATACACTAAGTAAAGCTTTGGAAGTCAAACTTAACATATATCGTTTTGGAAAACACAAAGGACTATTTTCTCTCCTCCATTTTCCTCTCATTGCCGATTCTTACACCCTTTGGAAGGGAAAATTTTCTTTCAAAAATTTCGGCAAGCTAGCACTTTGTGAGTTGATTAAAGGTGATAGGGAAACTCACCCTTGAGTTTGGAATTCAAATTAAAGGCTTGGAGCTTCCAACAAAGAAGGAATTTTTGAAATCCTAAATCCGATCAATGTGAGTATTTCCGCTACTTTCACTGATGTATTCACACAATAATCACGCTTAGGGATCCCTTGGTATGTCTAGGACACTAACAATGGTATCAGAGCCATCCTAAGCTTGATTTGAAATCTAGGGTTTATGGACTTTATTTGGGGATTTTTGCTTGGAGTTTGAAAATGCCTAAATTGGTTGTTTGGTTATGTTTGATGATGATGAATTGGATTTGTGCATCATTGGATTTGAGAAAAATTGATTAGATTAATTTTCCCTAAAATCCAACCCATGGCCGAAAGTATACCCTAGGATGCTCATGGTGATTTTTTGATTTTTGACAATTGGATATGTTAAATGCATGAAATGAATTAGATTGTTGATTTAATTGGATTGAAATCAAAATTGGGTATTATTTCTTGCAATTGCCGTGACATATAGCATGTTGGATGAGTTGGTTTTGCTTCAATTTGTGTTGGACATGAATTGGATAATTAAGCATGATTAATTATATTAATTGGTGTTTTGGAAATATTGGATTAATTAATTAATTGTGTTAATTACACTTTATAAAAATTAATGTGATATTTAGAATATTATGTTAAATGTATTGTCTTTAAATTGAAATTTTTAATTGGACTAATTTGTTGTATTTGGGCTTAATGGGCTTGGTTGGGCCAAGTTTGGTTTTGGACAATGGGTTGGATCCAATTGGGCCAAAACCATTTCCATAAAGTCCAAATATGACTTTTGGGCTTTAACAATTTAATTGGGCCTAAATTGATTTTTGGCAAAGGTGATTCCTATTTGGCCTTGGCATTTTGGGTTTGATCCATATTGGCCAAAGCCCATGCCTTAAGAATTAATTGAAAGCCCATTGGACTTTAATTGAATAGTATTGGATACTAATTGGGCCTTTGAGACCCATTTAGATTGGATTTGGAATCCAAGTCTAAAAGGCACATAAATAAGTGTAATTATTTAATTTGGAATTAAATTAGAATTAGTATTGAATACAATTTAAATTGGATTTAAAATTATAGTTCGATATAATTCAAGAATACATACTTTGAGTATTTATTCAAACGAGTTGGACTCGCGCAAATCAAATCGTTGTTTGAACATTGGATGGTCATTAATCAAAGATTAATTAATTGGATTAGATTGATTGAAAAACATGCTTTTTGTGAATACTTGGATGTATTTGTATGAATAATGTATATCGGATGGATATTAGAAGGGTGGGGGCAATTTTGGAAATTGTTGTAATAAATTTAGAATTTATTAAATTGGACCTGCGTGTCCAGCCTTTCACCTCCTTATCTCTTTGTATTTCTCTTCTCACCAATTCCCCTCAATGCAAATGAGGTTTCTTTTAATGTTATGTAATTGGGTAGAAGTATGTATAGTGCTAGCGGGAGAGAGGAAATGAAGAGATTTGTTCTAGGAACAAATTATTTTATATATCCATCCGCATATCATTATTAAATTTTATTTTCGTCTTATTATGCTTTTAGAATACATGTTTAAGGGTGTATGATGAGACCTAATCAAAGATAATAAATTGGTTGCCAATTTACGCGAAAAACCTCATCAAATATTAAGCGTTTTCCTTCCATTGAGTGGTTCTTTCTCAAGATCCAAGATTGGCATTGGTTTGTTGGCCAAAGTCAAGATCAATGTCCATCGCGGATGTGTTTGAACCACGAAAGCTTTGTTCTATATCGCATGTCTTGGGCGGTTGTGACTTGTTGGCCAAAGTCAAGGTCACTTCTAGTTCATCGACGTGGATTACGAAGCTTTCCCACTGTCAATGGGTCGCGCTTAACTGGAATCATTAAGTTGTTGAGCCAAAGCCAAGGCTTAGTTGATTCAGAGAAAGAAAGGTTAGGAAATATATATTGGATATATATCTTGGACTTGGAGGTCCACCTACCGGATCTAGGAATTGGATGAGATCCAATTGATCTTAGAGATCTACCTAGTTAAGTTTCATACAGCTTGTTGGCCAAAGTCAAGGTTGTGTGTTATTTAACGGGATCCTAGCCCACTAGGAAACTGGTTTCCGAGTACTACTCACAGAGGGTTAGAGGCTCGCCGAAAAATAGTGGGAGGCTAGTATTAAATTTGCAATTTCGTTTAAATACTTGCCAATACGCGCTCTTTTATTTTATTTATCGTTGTTATAGATATAAATTAGTTGGACTAATATTGAATATTGCTTTCTTTGAACAGTTAGACTATACTAAACACTACTCCATTTGTAGTTGGTTATATAGTTGGACTGTAGTAACCATTGCATTTTGAGTGTATCTGAAATCGTTGATTAGATAGTTAGACTATTGCAATCAAGATGGCTGGAAATATTAGCGTTAGGGACATCATCATGGGTGATATTGTCTTTAACGGCTCCAATTTTCCAGATTGGGAGATGAACCTCAGGATAGTCCTGGAAGCCGAGAAGTTACTCTATGTCATAGAGAAGCCTCTCGAGCCTGAGCCCGGAGTTGAGCAAATAGTAGAGCATGAGCTTTGGAAAGACTCATCGTGATGATAACTTTAGTGCTCAATCTATCATGCTTGCCGCAATGACTGCTCAGTTTCATCGTCAGAACAAAGGATTGGATCATTATAGTATGATGTTGAAATTGAAGGATCTTCACATATCTAACCTTAGATATCAGAAGTACGAATTGCAAAAGAAGCTCTTTCGCTCGCATCTGTCAGAGGGTACATCTGTCGAGCACTAGGTGTCACAGATGATTGCTGACGTCAAACAGCTAGGTTAGCTGGGCATAACCTTCAAGGTCGAGACTTCCACAGATTTGATCTTACAGTCTCTGCCCAAATGCTGGGGCGGGTTCTTCATGAACTATAACATGATGAACCAAGAGAAAACTATTGGAGAGTTATTGGCAATGCTGAAAGAAGCAAAGCCAGAGCTTCTAAAGGGCAAGAAGCGCGAGGCGCACCTTACTTCGACACCCCAGATGGCCAAGGCTTGGCCGAAGGCTTCTGGGGGTGTGAAGAAAAGGAAGAAAAATGGCAAGGCTAAATCATCAAATTCTTCTGGGAAGACTACGGACATATCCCAAGACGTCTGCCTACATTGTAGCAAACAGGGTCACTGCAAGCGTGACTGTCGTGAGTACAAGGCGGAGTTGAATGAAGTGAATATGGGCAAGGCTCCGGCTTCAGGTATGTTTGTTATAAACATGTCCACTACTAGTTTTAAAAATTAGATTTTTGATTCTATATGTGGTACTCACATATGTACTGGTGTGCAGGATCTGCTGACAAGCAGGATACTGGGTTCAGATGAGATCGACCTACGAGTAGGAAATGGGACGAGAGTCGCTGTTTTGGATGTAGGAACCTGTGTTTTGTATCTATCCTTGGGGCATGTAATTACATTAGGTGACTGTTATTTTGTACCTAGTTTGACTAAAGAACATCATCTCTGCATTTTGTTTAACATGTTGCGGGTGTACCTTTGTATTCTGAAACACTAGGTGTTTTGTATATAAAGATAACATTTTGATATGTATAGCAGATGTTAATAATAATCTTTATATTGAATATAAATGAATCTCAAACATATAACATGACAAACAAAATCTCAAACTGAGTAAATCAGATGAGACTAATTTATGGCATTGTCTTCTGGGACACATTAACAAGACTCGTATATCCACACTTTCGAAGAGTGGATACGTGGAAGGATTTGATCCTAATTCATATGATGTCTGCGTATCTTATTTATTAGGCAAAGTGCCTAAAAATGCCTTTTAGCGGTAAAAGTGTACGTGCCACCGAATTGTTAGCCCTCGTTCATGGTGACGTATGTGGGCCTATATATAGCTAGTCTAGAGGTGGTTATGAATACTTCTTAACTGTTACAGATGTTGCATCGCGTTATGGTTATGTGTCTTATGACACAAAAGTTGAAAACTTTTGATATATTCAAAGAGTTTCGACACGAAGTGGACAAACAGACCGGCAAAGGTATTAAAACATTACGGTCGGACCGTGGTGGAGAATACTTAAGCAATGAGTTTCTCTATTACTTGAAAGAGTATAGTATTCTTTCACATTGGACTCCTCCCGGAACACCTCAATTGAGTGTTGTGTCCTAACGGAGAAATCGAACTTTATTGGACATGGTAAGGTTAATGATGAGTCGCACTGAGCTACTAATTTCCTTCAAGAGATACACATTGAACAATGCAATACTTATTTTGAATAAGGTTCCGACAAAGTCTGTTGGACGGACTCCATATGAAATATGGACAGGAAAGAAACTGGGTTTCTCATTCCTGAAGATTTGAAGATGTTGGGCATATGATAAACGTTTGTATGGTACCAAACTAGAACCCTAATTGGTTAAGTGTCTATTTGTAATTGGTTATCCTATGGAAACCAAATGATATTATTTCCACAACCCATAAGAGAACAAGGTATTTGTTGCTCTCCATGCGGTTTTCCTTAGAGGAATTCCTAAATGCAGTGGTAAGTGGGAGAAAAGTATGGGTGTTCATAGGGTCGGGTCGACTATGGGTGTTCATAGGGTCGGGTCGACCCGCAACCCGACCCGGTCGGGTTTCTGCATTTTAAAATTTAATTTCGAGTCACGGGTTAGTTCAGCAAACTCGGGTCTGACCCAACCCGACCCGATGTAATGATATTATAATTATAATATATAAATATATTTAGTGGTACGACTTTCACAATGAAAAGGCATAGCATAAATGGTAAGGTTATTTTGTTAAGCTGAAGAATGATGCAGGTTCGATTCTCATATTTTTCAATTTGGAAAATTAATTTTTCATAAAAAAAAACCAAATGTTGTAGAGATTCAAACCGGAAACTTCTTTGAAACTTTGAAAATTCTTAACCATTTTTGTTGCAGGTAATGTTGAATAACTTCTGTCAATAAAAAATATATATTATATTTACTATATATTATGTTGACCCGACCCGACCCGCAGTTTTTTGACCCGACCCGCGCGGGTCACCTTCTCAAATTTCGGGTTTTGGGTCAGACGACCCGAATAACCTGACCCGATCCGTGAACACCCCTAGAGGAAAGTAGAATTCGATGAAAATCGAGTGATACTGTTCCTGGCACCGATCCCCATACGAAACCCGAACAGTTCATCAGGGATGAGACTGTTCCACAATCTTCTACTACACAAGAACCGCATAGGTCGGAGAGAGTCAGAAAACAACCTAAGAGGTATGGGTTTTGATCTCACCTCATGTAGATATTAATCTTATTGAGGATGAAGAACCGGCTACGTATGAGGAAGCGATACAGGGTATCGACTCCGTTTTACGGCAAGAGGCCATGAAGTCTGAAATGGATTTCATGTATACAACCAAGTTTGGATACTGGTTGATGTACCAGAAGGCATTGTGCCTATTGGTAGCAAATGCGTCTTCATGGTGAAGACAGACATGGATGGCAATATACAAACGTACAAAGCTAGGCTTGTAGCGAAAGGGTATCGTCATCAACATGGTGTCGATTACGACAAAACCTTTTACCTGTTTCCATGATTAAATCCATTCGGATAATGCTTGCTATTGCTGTATATTTCGATTATGAAATATGGCAGATGGACGTCAAAACCATTTTCCTTGATGGAAACCTTTTTGAGGATGTTGATATACAACAGCCTGATGGTTTTGTCGTACCAAAACATGCAAACAAGGTTTGCAAGTTAAATCGATCCATTTATGGATTGAAGCAAGCATTGCGTTCTTGGAACCAATATTTTGATTGATCATAACGGTATATGGTTTCATTCAAAACGAAGATGATTCTTATGTATATAAGAAGGTTAGTGGGAGCACACTGACATTGATTGTCCTATACATTGATGATGTATTATTTCTTGGAAATGACATTCCCATACTAAAATCGGTGAAAGCTTGGCTTTTATTAAAATTCTCCATATAAAAACTTGGGAGAGGCAACCTTTATTCTAGGAATAAGGATCTATTGGGATAGATCTACAAGTTGTTGGAACTCTCCGAGAATTCGTACATTGACAAACATGTACGCGACTTGGTGTCTCATATGCTTTGAGCATATGGAGTCACTATCAGGCCGATCCAGGTGATAGTCACTGGATTGATATAAAGAACATCCTTGAGTATCTTAGACGAACTAATGATGCTTTCTTAATCCATGGAGAAGAAGAACTTGAGGTGACTGGATTCACCGTTTCAAGTTTCCAAACCGATAAATGCGACTATAAGTCGCAATAAGGGTACATATTTTGTTTTGAATAACGGAACAGTGAGCTGGAAATCTTACTAGCAAGATATTATTGTCGATTCAACAACAAAAGTGGAATATATTGATGTGGCTGAGGCAGCAAAAAAAGCATTTTGGATCTATAAATTCCTAATTGGATTAAGAGTAGTTCTGTTAGCAGCTGAGCTGGGCTACAGCGCAGGCTAAGGAATTACAGTCTCATCAATGATCCAAGTATGTACTTCGAACGGTTTCATCTGATTCGTGAGATCACACATCGTGGAGATGTGAAGATCGAAAAGATCATTTCAGATGATAACCTTGCATATCCACTGACAAAAGCGATATCTCAGCATAAGTATGAGCGACCCGTACATAGTTCAGGTGTTGGACAGTTGAGTGATTGGCTATAGGCCAAGTGGGAGATTGTTAGACAATTATGACCCATAACTAGACCCGGCTGGCGGTTCGGTTCCGGTTCGAAACCGAACCGAACCGGCCGGTTTTCGGTTCCACACTTAAGTGGAACCGGAACTTTGAACCGAACCAGAACTGACCGGTTCGGTTCCGGTTCGGTTCCTAACCTTTTTTTAAAAAAAAATTTTGAAAATTAATTAAAATAAATGAGATTAATTTTATAAATAAAAAAATTTATTACATTGAAGAGCTTGAGCTTACATTTTTAAAAAT
Source organism: Zanthoxylum bungeanum (assembly GCA_019454045.1). Taxonomy (NCBI): domain Eukaryota; kingdom Viridiplantae; phylum Streptophyta; class Magnoliopsida; order Sapindales; family Rutaceae; genus Zanthoxylum; species Zanthoxylum bungeanum. The sequence goes on along the minus strand of SKCR01010206.1, from coordinate 7,032 downwards.
TTAAGTTGCCTACGTATCCTCCAAGGGTGAGAGGAATCAAAGCTCACGTAGTTCCATTACAATTTTAAGACATATCCCCTTTTTAAATTATAATTTTACAATTATCAATCATCATTATCAGTTGATCCTTCGGCTCGCGTTCTGATTGCACTTGCAGAAGCATTATCGAACAAATCTTCAAAATCATCGGGGGCATCTTCTTGTTGTCTCAGATCAGCTCGAGTCCAATCATCCACACAAGCTGTTGCTTCTAGAGTGCTTGGATGTAATGAAGATCGTCTAGCCTCCAATATATTACCTCCCAAGCTGAAGGCTTGCTCAACCGCAACAGTGGAAATAGGTGCTGACAATATCTCTTTAGCATATTGATAAAACAGGATATATATTTTGATGTCGGTTCCACCATTCAAGGATTTTAAAATTTTTACTGCATAAACTTTCATTAGAAAACTCAAAATTTGTAGATAAATAATTATCTAATTCAGGGTTATTAGTTGTCGTATCTCTAGCTTTTTTATTTCGTTGCAATAACCAACGATCCCATGCACTAAGTCTTGTTTGAATTACCGGTTCGCTACTACTATATTCACCTAATGTTCCTAAGTTAAATCTTACAATATAATCATTAAATAAAACAATTAAATCATTTCTTAATTTCGTCATTAACCTTGTAATATCAATTTCATCTAATATTCCTAAATAACCATAATAAGCTTGTAAAGCACCATTCAAACCTTCTAATTTAAATCTAGGATCAAAAACAGCAGCAATAAGATAAAGTAAAGAAATTTCTTTGAAATAATTCAACCATTTTACCTTCATAACAGTAATGGCTTCTAACAAAACAATATCATTAGGATCGCTACTGTCAACATGCTCATCGAGAGTGCCAACAATATTTAAACTCTCAAGAAGAAATAAATGTGCTGTAGGATAATAAACACCGCTAAAAACTAAAGTAGCATCATTAAAAACTCTTAAAATATCTAAAAAAAAATTCACAAATATCCCATTGACTAGGATAAAGTGTGACATTTTGAACATGTTGAAAAAAAAACTACATAATGCATCTTTGTATTGAAATGCTTGACATAAAAGAAAATAAGTTGAATTCCAACGTGTTGGAACATCTCTTGAAAATTTAATCGGTTTAATACCATTTATTTTACAAAACTTCGTCCATTCTCTCTCTAACTTGAGAATATGACCAAATACAGTTAAGTGTCCGTTTTAATTGGATCAAGGAAGGTGATAATAATTTTAGACCGTCTTGCACACATAAGTTAAGGACATGACATGTACAACGAATATGAAAAAACCGACCCCCTAAATTTGGTTGACATATTTCTTTTAAATCATTGATGAATGCAGTATTTGCAGATGCATTATCAAATCCAATTGTTAAAATTTTTTATACTAAACCATATTCATCAAAAATTACCTTCATCATTCTATAAATATTATGTGCAATATGTTGGTCATCAAAAACTATAAATGCAATAAGTCGTTTTTGTATGGTAAATGATGCATCAATCCAATGACAAGTCACACCCATGTATGAGTGTGTTTGCCAATGGTCACTCCAAATATCAGAACATATAGAAATACGACTTTTCATCTCTTTAAATATTTCATTTAAAATAATTTTACCATCTTTGTATAATTTAAAAATATGATGTTTTGTTGTGTTTCGAGTCATTCTACATGCAGCAGGATTTAAAGCATTATGCATGTAATTAGTAAAATGAAGTTTTTCACCAAAACTTAAAGAAAGATGTGTCATACAAGTTAATTTCACAAATTCTTCTCTATTTTTTGCATCAGAATATTTAAATAAATCTACAGCACTCGTACCTCTACTAGATGATGCGTACCTAGCCATTTGAGTTTGCGTCGTATCAATGCCAAATTCAACCGGATGATGTTTTTCCATGTGCTTGATCATATTGCCGTATCCACCAGAAAATTTATAGATAACCCCACAATAGTTGCAAATTGCTCGTTGTGAATCATCTTCTAGGCGTTCCAAATTAAAATGAATTTTGAAATATTGAGGACCAAGCCTTAACTTCTCTTCTCCGTGATTGTGCACTGACACTAGGGCCGCTCTCTTGGGTTGGCATATTTGACATTATGTTCTCAGATGAGCTTGCCATTTTTCGTTTGAGAAATTAGGAAGAAAAATAAGAAAATTGAATAATTGTTAAAATTTTAACAAATTAACAACTAATTGAATTGAGAATAAGAGAATTGTATGAATTGAGAATAAGAGAATTGTAGAAAATGAGAGAGTTGAGAATTTGGTGTGTTGAAATAATGAAAAATGAATCCTATTTATAGATTTTTAGAATTTTTTTTATACCAAAAATGCCCCTAAATATAACCGTTTTATTATCGTTATTAGGGATATATTAGTAATTTATATTTTAATTTATAAATTTTTTAATAATTTTTTTTTTTACTTATTGGGGCAGGAGCGTTGGGGTATGGTTCATGTTGGAACCCTACGATCCAACAGGAACCCTACGGTTCCAACCGGAACCGTAGAACCGGTGAACCGTACGGTTCCACCGGTTTGAGTTGGGGATAACCCAACCGAACCGGTCGCCAACGGTTCCGGTTCCGGACCGGAACCAGTTGGAACCGGAACCTTCCTGTTCCAACCGGTTCGGTTCCGGTTCCGAACCGGAACCGTGGCCGGGTCTACCCATAACATCACTATTTGTAAAAGACATGGTGTTCTTTGTACAAATTAACTATGTGACAAAGGAAATTGCTCTTTTAATCATTTATTTGGATTACTTGGATATATAAATAATAAAAGTCCATATGATTAGTACCGATTAATAAGATATGAGACAGTATTAATCCACGAAATGTTTAATCATTGAATATCCCTAGTCGTATTATAATCGAGACTAGATATCGATAATACGGAATAGACTGGTTTTACACTTGTGTGCGTTATGGAAGCTTAACGGCATAGTTCTCATATATTTAAGTATTGGATAATTATGCAAGTGTGATATGAGGTTCTGTTAGCCGTTGGACCGGGAACAGTTTCGCTCTGGATTGACCCCACAGAATCCTATTGGTAGTATGACTATGTGTCTATGGGAATCCTAATAAGGGTAGGTGTATTTGGTCTTAACCAGAGACTTGCATCGTTAATACTGCGACAATCAGTACGCTTTGGTTTTGGTCGTCCGGGGCTTTAACAGGTTCTGTGTACGTTTTTTCTGGGTTACTGAGAATCGTAGTGTATTGGGTGTGATGTCAAGATGGAAGTATCACTTCAGTCATATGGAGATGATGATCACGTAGGGATACAGAACTAGTACTCTCAAATGCCGCAGCTATCAGGATAGTATAATGATGAGCGGAAAATATATCAATATTTACCTCCCTTTAACTTAATATTTTGTTTAGTTCTCGGGTTTGATGAACGTTTTGATGTGTTTTAGTTTATTTTGTAGATAAAATAATACCGGGACTCAATGAAATCATTTAGGACGAAATGTGGGTCAAATAAGGGCAATTATTGGACTTGATATTTTAATTTTGGAGATTGGAAACTTGAAAAGGCGTTTTGACGAAGTGCAGTTTTGGAAATTCCAATTTTGCGCATCTGTCGTATTTTGGGCATAACTTTTTACTCCGATATCGGATTGAGCTGATTCAAGTTCCAGATTAAGAAGAGACTCACAGATCTACAATGAAAGACAAAATAATTTCGAATTCTGAATATTTCATGCCTCAAATTGATGAACCATCCAGAAGGTGTAGTGTGTAATTATTAGAGTCACTTTCAATCATTTTCAAAGCAAAAAATAAATTAATAAATAAATAATAAAAATTATCAAATCATCACCAACATGATAAGAGATAGTGGAGCAATTAATAATGGATTTGGTGGAGCAATTAGTGGAGCAATTAATAATTGATTTGGTGGATGATTTGATGGAGGCAAAATTTTGCCTATAAATACCAAGCCATTTCATTGTAAAATTCATACTTTCTTCTAAGGAATTCCTTAAGAATACTAAGAAGATTGTATCTTGTTTGTTTATTTATAGCTTTTAGTAATTAATTTCCTCTTTCGCACTTTCTTTTCTTTACTTTCAGTTTTTAATTCCTCAATTACTTTTACGCACAGTACTTTTCTTTCTTTAATTTTCAGTTTTTACCTTTCAGTAATTACTTTCAGCAATTTACTTTTCAGCAATTTACTTTCAGCAATTTACTTTCAGTAATTTACTTTCAGCATTTAATTTTCAGTATTTAATTTTCAGTATTTAATTTTCAGTATTTTACTTTATGTCTTTTATTTTATTTAAGTTTTTTTTTTACTACCCGTAAATATGTGTCGTAACTAAGCCAGTTTCTGGGGTTGTGATGAAATCCAATATCACCGGTTTATAAGGGGTTAGATTATAACTTGGGTAATATAAAGATTTATTTATTGAGTCTTAACTTAATGCTTTTTCATTAACTGGCCATTAATAAAATTGACTGGTAAATCTAAAATGAACTAGACATAGGGATTTTAGGTTTCAGCCTTAGACTCAATAGCCCACGATCTTCTTGAGGATAGATAACCCTTTAATAGATTTCCTTACAGGATAGGAATATACCTGTCTGGCGGGGTTAGCCATAATTGGGACTTAAACTTAATGAATCCAAATAATTTGGTTGACATAGACATATGGTTCAATTGGGATAAACTGGGTATTGTGTCTGACCATCGACAGAGGCTTACACATAATTTAGTGTTCCAGGTTAATAAATCAATATATTACCCAACTTTAAGATAACCACTTCATCTTTAAAATGATATTGGAAGAAATCACAACCCTAGATAGTTTTTAATATTGAATTTTCTTAAAACCTATTTTCGACAAATTTGTTTACTTGCTTTTAAATTTAGAATCGTCACCATTTCAAATCAATCAATCAACTTGTTAGATATTAGTAATCATTTGACCTGATAAAATTAATAGTTTAGATATTAAGTCCTCGTGGGATCGATATTTTTATACTACTTGAACGATACGTGCGCTTGTGTTATACGTGTGTGTTACGCGGTCAAGTTTTTGGCGCCGTTGCCGGGGACTTATTATCTTTCACTATTAATATAGGGGTTAGATACGTTACTTGTATCTAATTTCTTTTTACTTATTGTTTTGTTTTCTTGTGTTTCAGGTTCTCAGAACTACATGAGACGAACCAGAAGCTTTGAACTCCGATCGCTTGACCCAGAAATTGAAAGAACCATCAGACAGTTGAGAAGGGAAGGCGAGAAGGCCAAGAAGCTTTAGTCAACATGGAACCTGAACCTTTGAACGTTCACCACCAATTCCCATTCGAGACAGAACCATTCCGGTGATTGACAGACTCATTTCTGCATTGTACTTCCTCCCTTACCAGCAAATGCGTGTGACATCAAAACATGCATTCAGATGATTCAGCACTCAGTTCAGTTTGGGGGGAATGCAACTGAAGATCCGAATTCCACCATCAGCAACTTCCTGGAAGTTGCGGCATTTTAATTACAACCGAGAAGCGGAAGAAGCAATGAGACTGCGAGTTTTTCCATACTCCTTGAAGGACAGAGCTAAAGCTTGGCTACATTCACTACCACCAGGTTCTATCACAACTTGGAACACTTAGCCACCAAATTTCTTGCAAAGTACTTTCCACCAGCCAGAACCGGAAAGCTGAGGAATGACATCACATCCTTTGTACAACAAGATTCAGAATCCCTCTGCGAAGCTTGGGAAAGGTATAAAGATTTACTCCGAAAATGTCCTCACCATGAGATTCCAAAATGGCTTCAAGTCCAAACATTCTATAATGGGCTTTCTGGAATAATGAGAACCACAATCGATGCTGCTGCTGGAGGAGCTTTAATGGCAAAAGGAGAAGATCAAGCCTGGGACCTAATCGAAGAAATGGCCAACAACAATTCCTTATGGCCAACAGAAAGAAGCATGATCCAAAGAATTGCAGGAATTTATGAAGTTGGAGCAAACACAGCAGTGAATACCAAGCTGGATCAGATATGCAAATGTCTAGAAACACTTAGCACGCAAGTTGTGAACATCGCTGGAACCACAAGTTCACCATATGGAGGAGGACCAGAACCAAACCAACATGAAGAGACGGTGAATTATGTCAACAATTTCAACAGACAGGGGAACAATCCATATTCCATCACCTACAACCCAGGGTGGAGGAATCATCCTAATTTATCATGGAGCAACAATTCAGGCCAACAGCAAAACTATCCACCACCTGGATTCCACAGCAGAACAAAGGCCAGGAGCATGAAAAAGAACCAGAAATGAAAGAATGGTTTGCAGAGATGTTCAAAAAGCAAGAAGCAAAATACGATGCTATGTTTCAAGCTCAAACAGCATTCAATCAAAGCCAATCAGCTTCTATTAAAGCACTGGAGAATCAAATGGGACAACTGGCAAATGCTCAGAGTTACAGACCGCCAGGTACCCTTCCTAGCAACACAGAGCCAAATCCAAGAAACATGGGGAAGGAGCAATGTCATGCCATCATGTTAAAAAGCGGTACTGAAATCAACAAAGATGTTGGAGTCAATTCAACTGCTGAGGAAGTTCCAAAAGAAACAAAGCAACAGATGGAGGAAAAAGGAGCAAAGGAAAAAGAACAGATCACTCCACCTCCACCTTTTCCTCAACGTCTTCAGAAGAATAATTGGACAAGCAATTTTCCCGGTTCCTGGAAATCTTCAAAAAGCTGCATATCAACATTCCATTTGCAGAAGCATTGGAACAAATGCCCACCTATGCCAATTCATGAAAGATATTCTTTCACGAAAGCGGAGATTGGGAGATTACGAGACGGTAGCATTATCAGAAGAATACAGTGCTATCATTCATAGGAAATTCCCCCGAAGTGAAAGATCCTGGCAGTTTCACTGTTCCTTGCGTCATAGGAGAACATAACTTTGGTAAGGCTTTATTTGATTTAGTGCTAGTGTAACTTGATGCATTTTCT
>SKCR01010205.1:0-22771 GCA_019454045.1 Zanthoxylum bungeanum | reverse complement strand
AACGTGTTTCCAAATGCTACTCGAACGCATGATTCTGTTTACCATTCGAACGCGTTTCCGAACGCTACACGAACGCACATACAGCGAACATACCTCCTTTCATCATATTTTACGCATGCTTGCTTCTTTGATCATTTCTTTTATATTATGCACTGGATTATCTGCCACTACTATTAGCATTTCGATTATTATTATTTATTTATATTTTTGCACTTTATTACATGTCTATGGAATTATGCATTTGTCGTTTTTTTATTCATTTACGTCTATGGGTGTGCAAACTTGTGTGTTGATTAAATTATCTTGTATGTGTTGTATAAGGCTTGGTTATACTATTGCATAAATCCTTTCATTACAATGGGCATAAGTAAGAGACCATTCTGATCCCAATGGTTTGAGGTCTTCCCTTGCGAGGGGTGAGTGCGGCCTTAAATCATTTCCCAGTTCACACTAGGTGGCGACTCATTTATTCTCCGGTTTAGTCCCCCGCGGGCTACTCCATACTCACCGGGCCACAAGCCCGGACAACGTCGCCCACCTCTGTACCTGTCCCCACAGTTACCCTATAGAGTAGTTAAGATACATAACCCCAACTCAAATAACACAGTCAGGGTCAATAGCTAATCTGTCAAGCACTATTGGGGATAATCATTTGAGCGACAAAAAGAGAGTCTCACACTGGCAGATCCAGCCTAATGTTTGGGCATTCATGTCTAGTTGACGACGTTAAACTTAGCGCTAGCAGGGAGGCAACCCATGCAATTTGTGTATATATTGAGATTTTGTGTGTTTAATTTTTATAGGAAAAGTCACAGACAGGATGAAAGACGTTCTCGCAAAAATTCACAAGCATTTTCCTTCTCTCCCTCAAAACTCTCTGATGAAAGTCTACAAAGCACACATTGAAAGAATGCGACTTCTCATGATCCAAGGTATTCCTAGTGATATTCGTTGGATAATTGAAGCACAAGTTCGACTGGCAGGTGAGTCATCTGACTCTTTTATTTCATTTTTGCTTGGTTTAGGAAAAAGCACCCCTGTTAAGAAAAGAAGAGCTAAATGATTAGGTGTTTACTATAGATTTGAACGTTGTACATATGATACTCGTTTTCGTTCTTTAAGAATGATGTCTGATAACCGCGAAGATAAAATAAAATTCATTAGGGATGGCATGAGTAAGGAGTCTTTAGATGACATATCATTGACTCTTGAGACGCATCCCAGTGGATATGTGTATCACGCAATTCACAATTTACATACACAGTTTCGAAGAGAAAGACAACAATTGAGTCTCGGGAATCTGACTTTAAAAGACCTTGTTTGCCAATTTATAAGAAAATTGGATGAGAAGCTTGTCATTGACACATAGATGTCATTCAAGTCGTTACTTCCTATACATATTATTTCTTTGTCTTTAAATGATAATTATGATTTGTTTTGTTATTTTCTTTTATTTTCGCCGACAAGATCCATATTTTTTGACTTTCACGATTTAATTTACTGTTCAGCTAATAATTGTCAATTGTTAGGTACTAGTGTTATTATTACTCACCCTTTTCAGGATCTATAAATTCAGTTCGTCATTGCTCTCTTCAACACAACCAGGTTTGAGAGAAAATAATGTTAAAAAAAATGGAAGCAACTTCAAGAAGACGAGTTGTTAACATCTGTGTGTTTTGTGGTATTAGTTCTGATTCTAAACCAGAATTTGCTGAAGCAGCACAAGAATTGGGTAGAGTCATGGCTGAGAGAAATATACACTTAATATATGGCGGCGGTAATCTTGGACTAATAGGGTACGTTTCAAGGGCTGTACAGGAATGAGGTAGTCAAGTTTTGGGAATCATCCCAAAACCTCTGGCAGAGTCGAATCTTATTGGACAATCAAACAGAGAGGAATGCATCATGCCAGGTATGTCCGAATGACTTGTTGAAATGATTAATTGTGCTGATGCTTTTATTACTTTGCCAGGTGGCTTGGGCACGATGGAGGAAATTTTCACAGTATTATCTTGGACAAACTTGAACATACACCAGAAACTAATTGGACTGTTTAATGTTGATGGATTTTTTGACTTTCTTTTTGTGTTTCTTGAAGATGTCCAGAGAAATGGGTTCAAAACCCGTAAAAGATACCCTCTTCACTGCCAGAATAGCCAATGATTTAATTGACCAACTCTTAGCTTTTGAATCACAAATTGACCCTATCCTTTCCAAGATAAACTGGTTTGATAATGATCGTGGTAATAAGCGTCAGATAAATCTGGATCTAACCTTTAATTTTCTTTTTAAATGTACAATTCCACGCTAACCAGGTATTGTCTTCTAAAATTTCCTTCTTCTTTTTAGACATTGGGGACAATGTCTCAATTAGGTTTGGGGGGTTGACCGGCGTAAACACACACGTATAAAGCAAGCGTACGTATCGTTCAAGTAGTATAAAAAGTATCGATCCCACGAGGACTTAATACCTAAGTTATTAATTTTATGAGGTTAAATGATTACTAATATCTAACAGATTGTTTAATTGATTTGAAATAGCGACGATTCTAAATTTAATGACAAGTAAATGAAATTGTTTTGAAGGTAGATTTTAAGAAAATTCAATATTAAAAACTATCTAGGGTTGTGATTTATTCCAATATTATTAAAAGATAAAGTGGTTATTTTATAGTTGGGTAAAATATTGATTTATTAACCTGGAACACTAATTTATGTAAAAGCCTCTTCCGATGGTCAATTACAAATACCTAGTATAATCCAATTGAACCATATGTCTATGTCAACCAAATTACCTAGATTCATTATGATTAAGTTCCAATTATGACTACCCCCGCCCGACAGGTATATTCCTATCCTGTAAGGAAATCTATTGAAAGGGTTATCTATCCTCAAGGAAGATCGTGGGCTATTGAGTCTAAGGTCTTAAACTTAAAATCCCTATGTCTAGTTCATTTTAAGTTTACCTAATCAATTTAATTAATGGCCAGTTAATTAAAGAGCATTAAGATTAAGACTCAATAAATATTTCTTTATATTACCCAAATTATAATCTAACCCTTATAAACCCGTGATATTGAATTTCATCACAACCATAGATACTATCTTAGTTATGATACATAGCTAGGGCTGGTAAAACTTGAAAATAAAAGACATAAACTGCTGAAAAGTAATTGTGGTAAAATAAATACTGAAAAGTAAAAATACAATAAAGATGCTAAGGTAAAAGGAATTAACTTCTACTATTAATTATTTAGATATCTCCCAGTAAAATAATATATAAACTTGTGATTTATTATCAACCGACCAATCTGGCGGTATCCTGATTAAGTCAATTTAAGTCCAAAATAACCAGCCATAAAGGCGGAACCAAAATAACCAGCCATAAAGGCGGAACCAAAATAACCAGCCATAAAGGCGGAACCAAAATAACCAGCCATAAAGGCGGAATAGTAATTTTATTATCACCGACCAATATGGCGGTATCCTTTATTAATCAGATTTTAAATAGTAAATATATTATTTTTACGGGAGATTAATCTAAATAACAATAGTAAAAGAATTACCTTTCACCTTAGCATAAGGAAGTTACCTCCTCATAGTGAATAGTAAAAACTGTAAAATAAAGAAAGTAAATTATTATTACTATTAAAAAGTAATTACAAAACTTGAATTTAAAGAACTAGAGAGAGAAACTCTCAATTTAGAACTAAGAAGTGAGAGAGAATGGTGTAATGAAATCTGAAAATTCGATCTCTATTTATAGGCTCGAGTAAGGGTCCAGCGTCGCGACGCCCAAATTACACTAGCGTTGCGACGCTGGGTACAGTTCGACACGTGTCACGCGCTGGTTGGTCGGCTCAGAATCTTATCCGATGACATGGCACTGTTCATGACGTCATTGCTTGCGTCACGCTGACGTGTCAACTGTTCATGACGTCATTGCTTGCGTCACTTTGATGATGTGGAAGGTGATGTGGCGACACGTGGGGCGGCGGCCGTCAGACGAATAAGATATCGACACGTGTCACGCTGTGATTGGCTGATGATGACGTGGCATGTTGACTCGGTTGACTTGCTGACGTGGCTGCTGATGTGGAAGATGATGTGGCGACACGTGGGGCGGTGGCCGTCCAAACAATGAGATGTTGACACGTGTCAAGCTGTGATTCGCTGATGATGACGTGGCATGTTACATGGCATTGTTGACTCGGTTGACCGGATGACGTGGCGACACGTAGGATGACATGTGGCACACGTGGCGATGATGACTGTCGGCACCGTAGGATGTTGACACGTGGCAAGGCGCATTTTAGCATCTCCGTTGTGATGGTGACACGTGGCACGGCGCACGTTAGCAAAGTCAAACTTTTCTCAGATTCTGATTTGTGGACCCGACGCATGTTAGCAGATTCGGCGCACACTGGGCGTCGCGACGCGCAAGGCTTCAGCGTCGCGACGCTGAAATGACGATTTTGCCCTTTTTTGTCCAGTTTTGTCCATTTTGCCCCAAAACAGCTCCAGAATGTCCTGAAACTTTATTTATCTGCAAAATAACACAAAACACATCAAAACTTTCATAAAACTCAAGAAACTATACAAAATATTAGGTTAAATGAGTGGGAAATAGTGATAGAAATACCACTCATCACACCCCCAAACCTAACATTTTGCTAGTCCTCGAGCAAAATAAAATAACATAATAAAATTTTAACTAAGCCACTTTCGTAGGGATCACGATTGCATTTAGCATATGCAACAAGCCTTTAAACCCCTAGGTGTCCCTAGTGGACGAGTTGTAGTCTCGTGAGGGTTTACAGCAATGATACCCACAAACATTTTACAAAAGTAAAAAGGTAGTAAAACTAATGCACACAAAAGCAAAAAGACAAGAGAAATAAAGAAGTTAATGACTAATCATGTGAAACTTCTACTCCAAGTTATTAGTTGTTTTGTTTCATTCTAAATTACCAAATAAGTAAATTCTCCGATTATTTTTACCATTCTCCATATACACAGTCAACATAATATTAAACAACTCATTTTTGCCCACAACAGTCATAAGTGCAGTTGATAAGAGAGTAATATTTTTGTCCTAAAGTTCTATCAGATTTCACATCTTTTTGTAGCAATGGAATAATTTTTCTGATTTTTCTGATTTTTTCTTTGATTTTTTCTTTGATTTTTCTCTATTTTATTTATATACAATACCTTTCGTCTATGTAGCGAGCTTTAGGTCGGTGGCTCCCAAACCAGTTGGCTTTAGGGCATCAGGTGTTAAGACACCCCTAAGGACTTAATTACTCAGACTTCAGATATATACATATATATAAATTTTTCATCATTTTTGATCCATGTAGCGAGCTTTGGGCCAATGACTCCCAAACCAGTTGGTTTTAGGGTATTAGGTATTAAAATACCCTTACAGACTTAATAACTCGGATCTCAGATGTTTTTTTTTTTTTTTTTTTATTCCATCACTATTTTTTAGATGTTTCCTCCAAATGAACTAGAGTACTGGATATTACAAACTTTTCAATTTTAGCTTATGTCTGTATGTTACCATGTATGTTGATAATATATGCTAACTAAGTATATGAAGATTCATTTTAGTCAGTTTTATAGAGAATTTACAGATTTAATAATTCAAAAGTGAATAAACAAAAATTAACTTGTTTTGAATTAGGTTTGAAATACGTCTCAGGAGTGGGAATTCCTTACACAGCTATTTCTTACCAATTTCATCTTTTTAGTCAACATAACAACAAAACATTTCTACTGGTCATATAATTATAATTTACATTTTTTTTTCAAAGGCTCTCGCTGACGAAGGATTGTTCACAACTAGGACTCCCCACTCAAGGGTTCAAGCGACCAAGTGAACGCACCTTTTTTATACCTTGTGGTACGTGCCAACGAATTTATGGTGTGTGACTAACTGTCGAATGGACTTCCCGTTGTAGATTCCCCAGAGGGAAGGTGGAGCGAGGCTCACTTAAATATCCAAGCCCCTTAAGCTCTTATCGCTTGTTGTTAGGAATAAACAACGAGTCCTCCAAACTAGTCTGTCACAACACGCTACAAGTGAATGATTATCTAGGTGCCTCCACAGCTTTTCCTTATAAAAAGGTAGTGAGTGAAGGAAGACACCAAACCATCACCTAGCTTTAAATATGCCCTTTGTTTTTATTAATTTTTTAATTTTTTTGTATTTTTCGAAAAATTTTGGACTAAAAATAAAAACACAATACAAACAAGTACTATTAACTATTCCTTACCCCCAAACCTAAATGAGACATTGTCCCCAATGTCTTAAAAAGTAGAAGAAGAGTTTAGAAGATAGTACCTGATTAGTTGAAATTCTACAGGAAATTAAAGGTTAAGATCCAGATTAATCCTACGCCTCTTACCACGATTGTCCTCAGACCATTTTATCTTTGAAATGATAGGGTCAACTTTCGGTTCATAGGCTATGAGTTGGTCTATTAGATCTGGAGCAGTTCTGGCAGTGAAGAGGAGTTCTTTCATAGGTTTTGACACGAACCCATTTCTCCGAGCATCATCAAGAAACACACAAAGAAAATCATAAAATCCATCAACGTTGAGTAGTCCAAGTGGTTTCTGGTGTATGTTCAGGTTCGCCCAAGATAATACTATAAAAATTTCCTCCAATGTGCCTAAGCCACCTGGCAAAGCAATAAAAGAATCAGAACGGTTAATCATTTCTACCAGTCGTTCAGACATACCTGGCACGATCAGTTCCTCTCCGTTTGTTGGTTCAATAAGATTTGCAGGCCAAGGGTTTTGGGATGATTCCCAAAACATGACTGCCTCCTTCCTGTACAGCCTTTGAAATGATCCCCATAAGTCCAAGATTACCTCCGCCATATATTAAGTGCATATTCCTTGCTGCTAAGACTCGACCCAATTCCTGTGCTGCTTCTATGTATTGTGGTTTAGTACCAACAGTACTACCGCAAAACACACAAATGTTTTCAACTTGTCTTCTTGAAGTGGCTTCCATTTTTAATGTATTTCTTTTTCAAATCAGGATGCCTTCAAGAGTGCAATGACGGGCTGAATTTATAGTACCTGAAAAGGGTGAATAAAATAGCACAAGTATCTTCCAGAGGAAGATTAGTAGCGAAATAATATCGTGATTAGTCAAAAAGGTCTGGATCCTGTCGGGGAAAATAAAAGAAAACAACAAAACAAATCACAATTATTAGGAAAAGACAAAAAGATATAATATGTACAAGAAAAGTAACTGTTTTGATTGACGTCTATGCGTCAGGGACAAGCTTCCCATCCAATTTTCTTATAAATTGGCAAACAAGGTCTTTTTTAGTCAGATTCCCAAGACTTAACTGTTGTCTTTCTTTTTGAAATTGTGTATGTAATCTGCGAAAGTCTATGTGAACATATCCACTGGGATGCGTCTCAAGAGTCGAAGATATATCATCTAAAGACTCCTTACTCAAGCCATCCCTAATGAATTTAATTTTGTCTTCGCGATTAACAGACACCATTCCTAAAGAACGACAACGAGTATTGCAATTCCATCGTGCACATTTGTAACAAACACCCATTTGCTTAGCTCTTCGTTTCTTTGCATAGGTGCTTCTTCCAAAACCAGGCAGATGTGAAATAAAAGATTCAGAAGACTCACCTGCCAATCGGATTCGTGCTTCAATTACCCAACGGATGTCATTGGGCACACCATGGATCGTTAGTAATCTCATTCGTTCCAAGCGAGCTTTGTAAACTTTCATTAGAGATTTTTGAGGGAGAGAAGGAAATTGCTTGTGAAGATTTGCGAGAGCTTCTTCCATCTTGAAATGACTTAATCTGCAAAAACTAAACACACAAAAGTAAATCACACCAAATCACAATATATACAAAAATTGCATGGGTTGCCTCCCTGCGAGCGCTAAGTTTAATGTCGTCAGCTAGACGTGACTTCTCGAACGTTTATGCTGGATCTGAAAGTGTGACACTTTCTTTTTGTCGCCCAAATGATTCTCCCCAGTAGTGCTTGACACGCTGACTGTTAACCTTGAATGTGTTGTTGGTTTGGGATCCAGTAACTCAACAGCTCCATATGGTAAAACCTGAGTGATCACAAATGGTCCAGACCACCTAGATTTCAACTTTCCAGGGAAAAGTTTCAACCTCGAGTTGTACAACAACACCTGCTGTCTTGGTTCCAACTGTCTGTGCACTATTTTTTGTCATGCCATTTGTTGTTTTCCTGTATAATTGGCATTGTCATAAGCCTGTAGATGAAACTCCTCCAAT
This sequence comes from Zanthoxylum bungeanum, assembly GCA_019454045.1. Taxonomy (NCBI): domain Eukaryota; kingdom Viridiplantae; phylum Streptophyta; class Magnoliopsida; order Sapindales; family Rutaceae; genus Zanthoxylum; species Zanthoxylum bungeanum. The sequence goes on along the minus strand of SKCR01010205.1, from coordinate 14,473 downwards.
TCGTTGAGTTGGTGAAGTCTTTTCTCTCCTGCAGCTTGTGAGTCAAGATTCAACTTCTTCAGTGCCCAGTACGCCTTGTGTTCAAGCTCAACTGGCAGATGGCATGCTTTCCCAAACACCAATCGATATGGGGACATACCAATGGGTGTTTTGTAAGCTGTTCTGTAGGCCCATAATGCATCATCTAGTTTTGTTGACCAGTCCCTCCTTGTCGATCCAACGGTTCTTTCTAGGATTCTTTTGATCTCCTGTTTGAAACCTCAACCTGTCCATTTGACTGTGGATGTGGATGGTAAGCTGTGGCAATTTGTGAGTAACTCCGTATTTGGATAGGAGTGCATCGAAATATTTGTTGCAGAAATGTGAGCCACCATCGCTGATAATTGCTCGAGGGGTTCCAAATCTAGTGAAAATGTTCTTTTTTAGGAATTTGATCACCACTTTTGAATCATTGGATGGCAATGCAATTGCTTCGACCCATTTGGAAACATAGTCTACATCAACCAGGATGTACAAGTTTCCAAATGATGGAACAAAGGGTCCCATGAAATCAATACCCCATACATCGAATATCTCCACTTCCAGAATGTTTTGCAACGGTCCTTCATTTCTCCTGGAAATATTCCCCGTTCTCTGGCACCTGTCACATTGAAAAGCAAAAAGATAAGCATCTTTAAAAAGTGTGGGCCAGAACAAACCTGATTGTATAACTTTAGCTGCAGTTTTGTTTCCGCTGAAGTGTCCGCCATATGGTGATGAATGACAGTGTTGCAAAACACTGTTGACCTCCTCATATGGAACACACCGTCTCAATAATTGATCAGCACAGCGTTTAAACAGGTACGGCTCATCCCAGACATAGTGCTTGACTTCTTTGAAGAACTTCTTCCGTTGCTGAATTGTCCATTCCAACGGCCATTTACCTGACACAATGTAATTGACATAGTCAGCATACCAAGGGACTTCCTGTTGATTTATGGAAATAGTTGTTCATCTGGAAAAGTTTCTTTGATTGATGGATCTTTATCAGCTGTTTCTCCATTCTCGAGCCTTGATAGATGATCTGCCACCTGATTTCTCTGTTCCTTTCCTGTCTCTGATCTCCACGTCGAATTCTTGTAGAAGAAGTATCCAACGGATCAATCTGGGTTTGGCATCTTTCTTTGTGATAAGATATTTGATTGCTGAATGATCTGTGTAGACCACCACTTTGGGACCCAACAGATAAGAGCAGAATTTGTCAAAAGCGTACACAACTGCTAACAACTCCTTTTCAGTGGTTGTGTAGTTGAGTTGAGCTTCATTCAGAGTTCTGCTGGAGTAGTAAATGGTGTGGAAAATCTTTGCTTTGCGTTGTCCCAAAACTGCACCTACAGCAAAATCACTAGCATCATACATTACCTCGAATGGAAGGGTCCAATCTGGTGCTACAATGATGGGGGCAGAAATCAGTTTCTGTTTAAGATCTTGAAAGCTTCCTGGCATTCTTTGGTGAAGTTAAAAGGCACATCCTTTTCCAGAAGATTACAAAGAGGTTTGGCAATCTTGGAAAAGTCTTTGATAAATCTCCTGTAAAAACCTGCATGTCCAAGAAAACTTCGAATCCCTTTGACAGATGTTGGTGGAGGTAGTTTCTCAATTGTCTCGATCTTTGCTTTGTCTACCTCAATCCCTTTTTGTGAGATCCGGTGTCCAAGAACAATGCCTTCTTGCACCATAAAGTGGCATTTCTCCCAGTTGAGTACCAGGTTTGTATCTTCGCACCTTTGTAATACCTGTTCCAAATTTTGCAAACAATGGTCAAAAGAATCTCCAAACACAGAGAAATCATCCATAAAAACCTCCATACTCTGCTCCAGCATATCTGAGAAGATGGCCATCATGCAACACTGAAAAGTGGCGGGGGCATTACATAATCCGAATGGCATCCTGCGGAAAGCAAAAGTACCATAGGGACATGTAAATGTGGTTTTCTCCTGATCTTCTGGGGCGATGGCAATTTGATTGTACCCTGAATATCCGTCAAGAAAGCAATAGAATTCATGTCCCGCCAATCTGTCTAACATCTGGTCAATAAATGGTAGTGGAAAATGGTCCTTCCTCGTAGCTTTGTTAAGTTTCCTGTAATCCATGCATACTCTCCATCCAGTCACTGTTCTTGTTGGGATCAACTCGTTCTTTTCATTGGTGACCACAGTAATTCCTCCTTTCTTTGGTACACATTGCATAGGACTTACCCAAGTGCTATCTGAGATGGGGTAAATGATACCAGCATCCAACCATTTGATGATTTCTTTCTTCACAACTTCCTTCATGATTGGATTGAGTCTCCGTTGATGCTCCACTGTGGGTTTGTACTCATCGTTCATCAGGATCTTGTGCATGCAAAATGATGGACTAATGCCTCGAATGTCTGCTATAGTCCAGCCAATGGCTCTTTTGTGTTCTCGTAACACTCTCAGCATTTTTCTTCCTGCTCCAATGTTAGTGAAGAAGAAATAATAACAAGTAATTCAGAAGAGTTACCAAGAAATGCATACCTGAGATGGCTTGGAAGTAATTTTAATTCCAGCTGTGGTGGTTCTTCAATCGAAGGCTTGACTCGATCTTTCTTTGGCAATTCCAAACTTTCAACTGGTGGTATTGCTTTAAATCGGAATGGTTTGTCGAGGTAGTTGATACATTCTAGGATTTCAGCATCTAGCTCGCTGTCAGTCATATTGGTGATGCAAGCTTCAAGTGTATCCGTGGGATTTGGCTCAGTATCCTGAATGATACTATCAATAACATCAACTCTGAAGCATTCTTCTTCTTCCTTTTCATCACTCGGAAATTTCATAGCTTTGAAAACATTAAATGTCACTTCTTGGTCCTGCACTTTCATGGTTAGTTCTCCTTTTTGCACATCAATCACAGTTTTACCTGTAGCCAAAAATGGTCTCCCAAGAATGATAGGTATTTCTTTGTCTTCTTCCATGTCAAGGATGATGAAGTCTGCTGGAAGGATGAGTTTGTCAACTTTGACCAGCACATTTTCAACGACTCCCCTCGGAAATGCGAGTGTTCGATCAACAAGTTGCAAAGATACCGAGGTAGGCATTGCTTCTCCAATTTGCAGTTTCCTGTAAATAGAAAAAGGCATTAAATTAACACTGGCACCTAAATCACATAAAGCCTTACCAATGTAATGTTCTCCAATTGTGCATGGAACTGTGAAACTGCCAGGATCTTTCAACTTCGGGGGAAGCTTCCTCTGAATGATGGCACTGCATTCTTCTGTCAATGCTACTGTCTCGTAATCTCCCAAATCTTTTTTCGTGAAAGGATGTCTTCATGAATTTGACATAACTGGGCATTTGTTCCAAGGCTTCTGCAAATGGGATGTTGATGTGCAGCTTTTTGAAAATCTCCAAGAAACGAGCAAACTGTTTATCCAGTTTGTTTTTCTGAAGACGCTGAGGAAATGGTGGTGGTGGAGTGATCTGTTCTTTTCTTTTTCCTTTGCTTCTTTTTCTTTTGCCTCTTTCTCTTCCATCTGTTGTTCAGCTTCTTTTGGAAATTCCTCAGCAGCTGTTTTGGCTCTAATGTCTTTGTTGATCTCAGTACCACTCTTAAGGTAATGGCTTGACATTGATCATTCCCTCGGTTTCTTGGATTTGATTCTGTGTTGCTGGGATGATTACCTGGCGGTCTGTAACTCTGAGCGTTGGCCAGTTGTCCGATCTGATTCTCCAGTGCTTTAATGGAAGCTGATTGGCTCTGAATCATAGCTTCATATCTTTTTAATTGAGCTAACATCTCTGCCATCACTGGTTCATTTGTCTGCTCCTGGCCTTTATTCTGTTGCTGGAATCCAGGTGGTGGATAGTTCTTTTGCTGTTGACCTGAATTGTTACTCCATGAAAAATTAGGATGATTCCTCCACCCTGGGTTGTAGGTGTTGGAATATGGATTGTTCCCCTGTCTGTTGAAATTGTTGACATAATTCACCGTTTCTTCAAGTTGATTTGATTCTGGTGCTCCTCCATATGGTGAACTTGTGGATCCAGTGGTAAGAGTTTCCATGAATTTGCATATCTGATCCAGCTTGGTGTTGACTGCTGTATTAGCTCCAACCTCATATATTCCTGCAATTCTTTGAATCAAGCTTCTTTCAGTTGGCCACAAAGAGTTGTTGTTGGCCATTTCTTCGATTAGTTCCCAGGCTTGATCTTCTCATTTTGCCATTAAAGCTCCTCCAGCAGCAGCATCAATTGTGGTTCTCATTATTCCAGAAAGCCCATTGTAAAATGTTTGGACTTGAAGCCATTTTGGAATTTCATGGTGTGGACATTTCCGGAGTAGATCTTTGTACCTTTCCCAAGCTTCGTAGAGAGTTTCTGATTCTTGTTGCACAAAGGATGTGATGTCATTCCTTAGCTTTCCGGTTCTGGCTGGTGGAAAATACTTTGCAAGAAATTTGGTGGCTAAGTGTTCCATGTTGTGATAGAACCTGCTGGTAATGAATGTAGCCAGGCTTTAGCTCTGTCCTTCAAGGAGTATGGGAAGATACGCAGTCGCATTGCTTCTTCAGCTTCTCGGTTGTAATTGAAAGTACCGCAAATTTCCAGGAAGTTGCTGATGTGGGCATTAGGATCTTCAGTTGCATTTCCTCCAAACTGAACTGAACTGATTGTTGTATCATCTGAATGCAAGTTTTGATGTCACCAGCATTTGCTGGTAATGGAGGGAGTACAATGCATGAAATGAGTCTGTCAACCACCGGAATGGTTCTGTCTCGAATGGGAATTGGTGGTGCAATCTCCAAAGGTTCAGGTTCCATGTTGACTAAAGCTTTTTGGGCTTCTCGCCTTCCCTTCTCAACTGTCTGATAGTTCTTTCAATTTCTGGGTCAAACGGTCGGAGTTCAAAGCTTCTGGTTCGTCTCATGAAGTTTCTGAGAACCTGAAATACAAGAAAACAAAAACAATAAATAAAAAGAAATTAGATACAAGTAAAAGTATCTAACCCCTAAACTAATAATAAAGATAAATAAGTCCCCGGCAACGGCGCCAAAAACTTGACCGGCGCGTAAAACACACGTATAACGCAAGCGTACGTATCGTTCAAGTAGTATAAAAAGTATCGATCCCACGAGGACTTAATACCTAAGTTATTAATTTTATGAGGTTAAATGATTACTAATATCTAACAGATTGTTTAATTGATTTGAAATAGCGACGATTCTAAATTTAATGACAAGTAAATGAATTTGTTTGAAGGTAGATTTTAAGAAAATTCAATATAAAAACTATCTAGGGTTGTGATTTATTCCAATATTATTTAAAGATAAAGTGGTTATTTTATAGTTGGGTAAAATATTGATTTATTAACCTGGAACACTAATTTATGTAAAAGCCTCTTCCGATGGTCAATTACAAATACCTAGTATAATCCAATTGAACCATATGTCTATGTCAACCAAATTACCTAGATTCATTATGATTAAGTTCCAATTATGGCTACCCCCGCCCGACAGGTATATTCCTATCCTGTAAGGAAATCTATTGAAAGGGTTATCTATCCTCAAGGAAGATCGTGGGCTATTGAGTCTAAGGTCTTAAACTTAAAATCCCTATGTCTAGTTCATTTTAAGTTTACCTAATCAATTTAATTAATGGCCAGTTAATTAAAGAGCATTAAGATTAAGACTCAATAAATATTCTTTATATTACCCAAATTATAATCTAACCCTTATAAACCGTGATATTGATTTCATCACAACCCTAGATACTACTTAGTTATGACACATAGCTAGGGCTGGTAAAACTTGAAAATAAAAGACATAAACTGCTGAAAAGTAATTGCGGTAAAATAAATACTGAAAAGTAAAAATACAATAAATTGCTAAGGTAAAAGGAATTAACTTCTACTATAATTATTTAGATATCTCCCAGTAAAATAATATATAAACTTGTGATTTATTATCAACCGACCAATCTGGCGGTATCCTGATTAAGTCAATTTAAGTCCAAAATAACCAGCCATAAAGGCGGAACCAAAATAACCAGCCATAAAGGCGGAACCAAAATAACCAGCCATAAAGCGGAACCATAAAGGCGGGAACCAAAATAACCAGCCATAAAGGCGGAATAGTAATTTATTATCACCGACCAATATGGCGGTATCCTTTATTAATCAGATTTTAAATAGTAAATATATTATTTTTACGGGAGATTAATCTAAATAACAATAGTAAAGAATTACCTTTCACCTTAGCATAAGGAAGTTACCTCCTCATAGTGAATAGTAAAACTGTAAAATAAAGAAAGTAAATTATTATTACTATTAAAAAGTAATTACAAACTTGAATTTAAAGAACTAGAGAGAGAAACTCTCAATTTAGAACTAAGTGAGAAGAAGTGAGAGAATGGTGAAGTGTAATGAAAAACTGAAAATTCGATCTCTATTTATAGGCGAGTAAGGGTCCAGCGTCGCGACGCCCAAATTGCACTAGCGTTGCGACGCTGGGTACAGTTCGACACGTGTCACGCGCTGGTTGGTCGGCTCAGAATTATCCGATGACGTGGCACTGTTCATGACGTCATTGCTTGCGTCACGCTGACGTGTCAACTGTTCATGACGTCATTGCTTGCGTCACTTTGATGATGTGGAAGGTGATGTGGCGACACGTGGGGCGGCGGCCGTCAGACGAATAGATATCGACACGTGTCACGCTGTGATTGGCTGATGATGACGTGGCATGTTGACTCGGTTGACTTGCTGACGTGGCTGCTGATGTGGAAGATGATGTGGCGACACGTGGGGGCGGTGGCCGTCCAAACAATGGATGTTGACACGTGTCACGCTGGGATCGCTTGTTGATGATGACGTGGCATGTCACATGCATTGTTGACTCGGTTGACCGCCGATGACGTGGCGACACGTTAGGATGACATGTGGCACACGTGGCGATGATGACTGCGGCACCGTAGGATGTTGAAAGTGGCAAGGCCGCATTTTAGCATCTCCGTTGTGATGGTGACACGTGGCACGGCGCACGTTAGCACAGTCAAACTTTTCTCAGATTCTGATTTGTGGACCCGGCGCATGTTAGCAGATTCGGCGCACACTGGGCGTCGCGACGCGCAAGGCTTCTGCGTCGCGAGACGTGAGAAATGACGATTTTGCCCATTTGTCCAGTTTGTCCATTTTGCCCCAAAAACAGCTACAGAAGGTCCTGAAACTTTTTTATCTGCAAAATAACACAAAACATCAAAACGTTCATAAAACTCAAGAATCTATACAAAATATTAGGTTAAATGAGTGGGAAATAGTGATTAGAAATACCACTCATCAGGGGTGGGAATAGTTATCTAGTATTTGCTGGTTTTTAGTAAATTTTTTTTTTTTTATGTTTTATGTTTTAAACTTGACTAACCAGGTGGAATTGTGTTTGAGATAGCTATGTAAGGAATTTTCACCCTAAGATGTTATCAACCTAATTCGTAAAAAGTTAATTTTGTTTATTCATTTTGAATTTTTAAATTCGTGAATTTTCCATAATATTGACTTAAATTAAAACTTCATATGCTCATTTGACAGCTATTATCAACATGCATGGTAACATACAGACATGGGTCGTAAGTGAAAAGTTTGTATAATATTCAGTGCTCCGGTTTATTGGAGAGAAAAATAATGAAGCGATGGAATAAAAAAAATTTCCATTGCCAAAAAAAGGTGTGATTTCTAGTATAACTTTAGGACAAAAATATTTAATTTCTTTCAACTACACTTATGAATATTGTGGGCACAATGATTTGATTAATACCTTGTTAGTTATGTATATGGAGAATGGTAAGAATAATCGGAGAATTTACTTATTTTGTAATTTAGAAAGAATGAAAACAACTATTAACTTGGATAAGAATTTCACTTGTTTAGTCACTAACTTGTTTTGTGTGTTTGATTGTACATTTGATTGACGTTTATGGGTATCGTCGCTGTAAGACCTCATGAGACTACAACTTGTCCACTAGAGACACCTAGGGGTTTAAAGGCTTGTTGCATACGCTAAATGCAACCGTGATCCCTTCGAAAGTGGCTTAGTTTAATTTTAATATAAAGTTGCTTATTGTATTTTATTTTGTTGTTTTGCTCAAGGACTAGCAAAATGTTAGGTTTGGGGGTGTGATAAGCGGAAAATATATCAATATTTACCTCCATTTTACTTAATATTTTGCATAGTTTCTCGAGTTTTGTGAATATTTTGATGTGTTTTGTGTTATTTTATAGATAAATAAAATATCAGGTCCCACTGGAATCAAATCGGGGAACGGTGAAAAACGAATGTAAATGGCAAAATGGGAAATTCACGCATCGCGACGTAAAAGCCTTCTGCGTCGCGACGTACCTCAATTATTGAGCTGCTGACACGCGTCATAACCACGTCATCACATGCGTCATCATCACATCATCATAATGTCAGCATAATAATTCAGTCTGCCGACGTGCGTCATCATCGCGTCATTATGACGTCAGCATAATAATTCAGTCTACCGACACGCGTCATCACTTGCATCATCATGACATCAGCGTCGTGATGCCAAGCCTTCACGTGTCGCGATGCCGATCGAATAATGGAGTCTTCCGACAGTCACAATTCACTGTAGAGCGCGTCGCAATGCCAAGCCTTCACGCATCGTGATGCTGCCCGATATTGAAGGCTATAAATAGAGGTTAATTTCATTTGAATTATTCATACTTTCTTTTGGGGAATTTCCTTAGAATACTAAGAAGAGAGTATCTTGTTTGTTTAATTTCAGTTTTCTTGAATTTAAGTTTTATTTTAAGCAATAAATCTTTCTTTGTTTTATTTAAAAGTATGAGTAGGTAACTTTCTTCTACTGGGGTGAAAGGTAAAGCTTTTATTATAATAATTTTGATTAATCTCCCTTAGTTATAATATATAAATTATCTTAAAACCTGACTTAATTGGATACTGCCTTATTGGTCGGTTGGACTTAATTGGATACTGCCTTTATGGTCAGTTGGAATTAATTAAAAATCTGACTTAATCAGGATACCGCCTTTATGGTCAGTTGGTAGTATAACGTAAATTTATATATTATAATAAGGGAGATTTCTAGATTTGAAATAATAAAAGTGGATCCTAAAACCCCAATATTTTATTTCATTGTTGTAATTTTACCTTTTTAGTTTTCAAATTTGTTTTATAATGTTTTATTTATTTATGTCTTTAGTAGTCCTAGGTATGTGTTGTAACTAAATACGTTATCTAGGGTTGTGATGAAAACCAATATCAATTATTTAATAAGTTGATTTTTCTTATGTCTTGTGTGGTGTATAAGTTTATTTATTGAGTCTAGTTCTTAATGCTTCTTGTTAATTGACCACTAATAAGATTGATTAGGTAAACTTAAAATGAACATCGAAAATGGATTTTAGGTTTAGCAATAGACTCAATAGTTCACGATCTCACATTCATAATTGGGAATATACCTGTCGGGCGTGCGTAGCCATAATTGGAACTTAAACTTAATGAATTCGAAGTTTCTTAATTAACATAGGAATATAGTTAATTGGGTTACTTTGGGTGTTTGCATATGACCATCAGAAGAGGCTTTTGCATATTTTGAGTGTAAGTCAATACCTTTGTCCATCGCGGATGTGTTTGAATCATGAAGGCTTTGTTCCATATCGTACGCCTTGGGGAAGTTGTGATTTGTTGCCAAAGTCAAGGTCACTTCTTGTTCATCGGCCTCGATTACGAAGCTTTCCCACTGTCAATGGGTCACGCTTAACTGGTTTCATTAAGCTTGTTGAGCCAAAGCCAAGGCTTAGTTGATTCAGAGGAAAAAGGTTAGGGAATATATCAGATATATTGGCATATATTGGATATAGCTTTCGGACTTGGATGTCCACCTATTGGATCTAGGAATTGGATGAGATCCAATTGATCTTAGAGATCTACCTAGTTAAGTTTCATACAATTTATTGGCCAAAGTCAAGGTTGTGTGTTATTTAATGGGATCCTAGCCCACTAGGAAACTAGGTTTCCCAAGTACTCCACAGAGGGTTAGAGGCTCGTCAAAAAATAGTGGGAGACAAGTATTAAATTTGCAATTTCGTTTAGATACTTGCCAATACGCGCTCATTTCATTTTTCGTCATTAAAAATTTGTACATATTAGTTGGACTAATATTCAATTATTGTTTTAATTGAACAGTTCGACTGTATTCAAACTACTTCATTTATAGTTGATTATATAATTGGATTATAGTAATCAATATATTTGAATTTAACCGGTCATTTGTAATTAATTATATAGTTAGACTATTGTAATCATTATATTAGATTGTACCTGAAATCGTTGATTGGATAGTTGGACTATAGCAATCAAGATGACTTGAAAGATTAGCGTCAAATGACATAATCTTTGGTGAAAATATCTTTAACGGCGTAAATGTTCATATTGGGAAATGAATCTCAGGATAGTCCTGGGAGATGAGAAGTTAATCTATTTGATAGAGCGACCTCTCGGGCCTAAGCCTAGGAGTTGAGCAAATAGTAGAGCATGAGCTTTGGAAGACTCATCGTGATGAAAACTTTAGTGCTCAATCCTTTATGCTTGCCGCAAAGACTCCTTGATTTCTTTATCAGAACTAAGGATTAGATCCTTATAGTATGATATTGAAATTGAAGGATCTTCATAGATCTATTCTTAGATCTTAGAAGTACTGATTGCAAAAGAAAACTCTTGGAGAGTTAATGGCTATGCTCAAGGAGACAGAGCCAGAGCTTGCAAAAGGGCAAGAAGCGCAAGACGCATCTTACTCCTACATCCCAGAAGGTCTACGCTTGGCCGAAGACTTCTAGGGATGTGAAAAGGGGCAAAGGCAAAATCATCACAGTCTTCTGGGAAGACAAATGACATATCTCAAGATGTCTGCCTAAACTGTGGAAAACGGGGTCACTGGAAGCGTCACTGCCGTATGGACAAGGCAGACACGAAGGAAGTGAAGGTGGGACAAGGTTCCGGCTTCAAGTATATTTGTTATAAACATGTCCACTGATGGTTTTAAAATTGGATTTTAGATACTGGATGTGGTACATAAATATATGTACTGATGTGCGGGATCTGCTGATAAGCAGGAGACTGGCTTCAGATGAGATCGAACTGCACATCGGAAACAGGACATGAGTCGTTGTTTTGGCCGTAGAAACTTAAGTTTTGGAACTGCCCTTTGGGCATGTACTTAAATTAGGAGACTGTTATAATGTATCTAGTTTGACTAGGAACATTATCTCTGTATAGTTTAACTCGTTGTGGGTATACCTTTATATTATAGAACACTAAGTGTTTTGTTTATAAAGATGATATTGAGATAAGCACATTAGATGTGAACAACAGTATTTATATTTAGAATATAAATGAATCTCAAACATATAATATGACAAACAAAAGCTCAAACTGAATAAATCTGTTGAGACTTAAAAGTGGCATTGTTGTCTGGGACACATTAACAAGATTCGTATATCCACACTTTCGAAGAGTGGATACTAGGACGGATTTGATTCTAATTCAAATGATGTCTATGAATCTAGTTTATTAGGCAAAGTGCCTAGAACACCTTTTACTACGTAAAAGTGCAAGTGCCACCGATCTGTTAGCCCTCGTTCATAGTGACGTAAGTGGGCCCATGTCTAGATAGGCTAGAGGTGGATATGAATACTTCGTAACCTTTACGGATGTGGCATCGCATTACAGTTATGTGTATCTTATGAAACAGAAGTCAGAAACTTTTAGAGTTTCGACACGAAGTATAAAAACAGACCGGCTAAGTATTAAAACATTCTAGTCGGACCGTGATGGATAGTACTTAAACATATAAGTTTCTTGATTACTTGAAAGAGTATGATATTCTTTCACAGTGGACTCCTCCCGGGACACCTCAATTTGACGGTGTGTCCGAATAGAGAAACCGAACTTTGTTGGACATGGTAAGGTTAATGATGAGTCACTCTGAGCTACCAATTTCCTTTTGAGGATACACATTAAACAGTGCAATACTTATTTTGAATAAGGTTCCATGAAAATCTGTTAGACAGACTTCATCTTAGATATGAACAGGAAAGAAACCGGGTTTCTCATTCTTGAAGATTTGGGGATTCGGGGCATATAATTGAATGTTTGGATGATACCAAACTAGAACCCAAATCGGATAAGTGCCTATTTTTAGGTTGTCCTAGGGAAACCAAAGTATAGTACTTATACAACTCACAATAGAACAATGTAATTGTTGCTCTCCATGCGGTTTTCCTAAGAGGAATACCAAAATGCAGTGGTAAGTGGGAGGAAAGTTGAACTCGATGAAAATCAGAGTAATACTGTTCCAGGCACCGAGTCCTCACGGAATACCAACAGTTCATCAGGGATGAAACTGTACCAATAATCTTCGAATACACAAGAACCACGTAGGTCAGAGAGTGTCAGAAAATAACCTGGGAGGTATGGGTTTCTAATCTCACCTCATGTAGATATTAATCTTATTGAGGAAGATGAACCGACTACGTATGAGGAAGTGATACAAGGTATCGACTCCTTCTATGGCAAAATGCCATGAAGTCCGAAATGGATTCCATGTATACTAACTAAGTTTGGACACTGGTTAATGTACCAGAAGGCATTGTGCCTATTGGTACTAAATGTGTCTTCAAGGAAGACATACATGGATGGGAACATACAAATTTACACAACTAGGCTTGTACAGAAAGGATATCGTCAACGATATAGTGTCGACTACGAAGAAATTCTTTAACATGTTGCCATGATTAAATTCATTTGGATAATGCTTGCTAATGCTGCATATTTCATTTATGAAATATGGCATATGGAAGTCAAAATCGCTTTCCTTAACGGAAACCTTTTGGAGGATGTTTACAACATCCTGACTGTTTTGTTGTGCCAAAACATGCAAACAAGGTTTGCAAGTTAAATCGATCCATTTATGGATTGAAGCAAGCATACCATTCTTGGAACAAACGTTTTGATGAGATGATAATGGTATATGATTTCATTCAAAATGAATATGATTCTTGTGTATATAAGAAGGTTAGTGGGAGTGCACTGACAGTGAATGTCCTATAAGTTGATGATGTATTGCTTCTTAGTAATAACATTCCCATAAAATAATCGGTGAAAGATTGACTTTCATTAAAATTCTCCATGGAATACCTGGGAGAAGCAGGCTTTATTCTAGGAATAAAGATCTACTGGGATAGATCTAGAAAGCTGCTGACAACCCTCCCAGAGTTCGTACGTTTTTGAAATGTATGTGACCTGATGTCTCATATGCTTTGAGCATATGTAGAAGCTATAAGGCTAATCCAGGTGATGGTCACTGGATTAATGTAAAGAACATCATTGAGTATCTTGGACGAACTAAGGATGCTTTCTGGAAATATGGGGAAATGAGAAGTTGAGGTGACTAGGTTCACCGCTGTAAGTTTCCAAAATCGATAAAGACGACTTTAAGTCGCAATAAAGATACATATTTAGTTTGAATAATGGAACAGTTAGCTGGAAATCTTCCAAGCAAGATACTGTTGCCGAATAAATAACAAAAACGGAACATTGCTGCAGCTGAAGCAGCAAAAGAAACATTTTGGATATATATAATCCTAATTGGATTAGTAGTAATTCTGTTAGCTTCTGAGCTAGGCTACAGCGCAGGCTAAGGAACCACGGTCTCATCAACGATCCAAGTATATACTTCGACTATTTCATCTGATTCGTCAGATCATACATCGTGGTGATGTGATGATCGAATAAAACGCATCAGAAGATAACATTACAAATCCGCTGACGAAAGCTGTTTCTCAGCAGAAGTTTGAGCGACCCATACATAGTTCAGGTGTAGGACACTTGAGTGATTGGCTATAGGCCAAGTGGGCGATTGTTGGACAATTATGACCCATAACATCACTATTTGTACAGAACATGGTGTTATTGTATAAATTAACTATGTGACAAATGAAATTTCTCTTTTATCATTTGTAATTGGATTACCTGGATACATAAATGATAAAAGTCCATATGATTAGTACCGGATTAATAAGATATGAGACAGTATTAATCCACGTAAGGTTTAATCATTAAATATCCCTAGGCGTAGTATTATCGAGACTGGACATCGATAATGCGAAATAGGCTAGTATTACACTTGTGTGTGTTATAGAAGCGTAACGACATAGTTCTCATATATTTGGATATTGGATACTCATGCAAGTGTAATAGGAGGTTCTGTTTACCGATGGTACAGAATCAGCTTCGCTCTGGATAGACCCATCGGAATCCCATTGGTAGTATGACTATGTGTCTATGGGAATCTGAATCAGGGTATGTGTATTTGGTCTTATCCTGAGACTTGCATCGCTAATATTGTGACAATTAGTATACATTGGTTTTGGT